>CM032228.1:241327500-241565000 GCA_019009955.1 Riptortus pedestris
CCCTTCCACTGGTCCGATTTCAGCCGTTAACGAACTTGATCTTTCTTTTTACATAAAATGACTAAATATCGAGTTTGGTAACGATCAAACAAAATTGCGACCGCTAGAGCGGTAACAGACAAATATATATATATATATATATATATATATATATATATATATATATATATATATACAGTTTTGAACGGACCTCATTTTCGTCATCTACTAGGTAGGATCGATGGACATGTGACGAAAAATTTCGAAAATTCCGTCATGAGTACAGGCTCAATAGCCGATTTCCCTTAAGGGAAATCTGCTAAAATCCAGAAAAAAAATAGTCACTCCCGGTGAGATTCGATCTTAAGATTTCTGGTTACAAATAGAAAACATTACCAACTGAGCCACGGGGCTACGTGAAATATATATATATATATATATATATATATATATATATATATATATATATATATATATATATATATATATATATCTTGAAAATAACTTGACGTTCAGGCATATTTTATAATTTTTTTTTTTAGACGGAGGCGTATGAATTACGTTCTCTGGCTTTAACATAATTGGTTTTTCATTATGTACTAAACACTAAATAATTTTCGTTCAAATCGGTGTGGGTGAAGGTTGTGCACTCCCCTTGTTTGTGGCGAACTCAATTAAATTAAATCCTTAATCTCAACCGGGCTAGAAAAGGGCGTTATCCTGTAAATAAGGTGATAAGGTACCCGTTAACCGTTTTATCAAAAAGTGGCAAGTAATAAATAATAATAATAATAATATAATAATGGTATTATAATAGTCATTGAAAAAGATGTTGTAAAAATGTATTGAGATGAAATGATGGTGACGGATCATACTGTCAACCATATCAGCCTGATATTCTTGTCATTGACGAAGAAAAACATCAGCTGACATCATTGATATCGCTGCCCCAAATGATGTGAATATCCTTTTGTGTAAGTTTTTTTCGCGAAATAAGAAAGTACCAGGATTTAACTATCGAAATAAAAGCCCTTTACAAGCTTGATTCTGTCACTGTCACTGCAGTCATGATATCGACAAATGGCTTAATTCCGAAGACCACGCTTAAGGAAAAATAAAATTTCAATTTGCCTGAGCAATTAACAAGACCGTCACAAAAATCAATTTTGTAAGACACTACAAGAATTGTTGGTAAATATTTAAATTCTTATTATAAAATAACAAAAAAATGAATACGTATACCGGTTGGTTACGACCCCTGCTAAAATTAAATCCAGTTAAACCAGAGAGTTAAAAAAAAATAATAAAAAGGTTTGTATTTCTGGTTGTTGGTGTTACAATATTTAAAAAAAAAATACGTATGTTTTCACTTGATTTATTTACTTCCAATTGTAAATATGAGGGTGTATATTTTGTAACGTTTACTTCCATTATTCTTTTGGATATTGATAAACATACCCAAGTTGTTTAAAAAAGAACATAATAATTATAGTGTAGTTGATAATATTTCCAATAATTAAAATGTATTTCAATTTTTGGGGATATACCCATAGTTAGTGCGTCCTATAATGTGCTAAAATCTGAAAATATAAATATCGAATCAGATTCGACTACAGTATGTGGTTCTAAACCACAATTAATCAATATACTGCAAAATTTAGTATATTGTTGTTGAAAACTAATACATTATTTTTAACCCATATATATATATATTTCTTTTAGACCCACCCAAAGTACAAGTTCGAGTACAGCGTTCACGATCCTCATACCCACGACGAGAAGAAGCAGGAAGAAGAGAGACACGACGATAAGGTGAAAGGATTCTACAGCCTGAAGGAAGCAGATGGTACAGTGAGGCAAGTACACTATGAAGCAGACCATAAGAATGGCTTCAATGCCAAGGTACACAGGTCTGGACACGCACATCATCCTATTGTCGGAACATCAAAGGAAACTTTCTACAAGCATCATCACCACTACTAGATATTGGCTACTAAATTTATGACAACATGTGACAATAGTTGTCTCTGGATAATGTAGATGGAAGTTCTTTCCACTGGTGCTGAAGACTTTGAATTTTGAAACGCTTAGACACCCCAAGGAATTCAATTATAGTTTAATTGTAACATGATTTCTACCTTTTATACTTTTATAATAAAATTATTTTAAAATAATCACTCTTTATTCCATTTATTTCCCCAATATTTACTATCAACTAATAAAACCCCACCGATGATTGTAAGTCCTTAATACATATATGAATATAGCTAAATTTGTATTTGATGTTAACAAGCAATGTGGGATTAATAAAAAATTTGTTAAAAGAATAAATAAAAGTCTTTGACGCAAATGTTGCGTAAACTAAGCAGATTTCTCAGCTGCTGAAATGCCTCTCTGATGAAGTCATCTCACTTACTATTCTGTATGTATACCTTAACAAAACGTCTTTAATGAAATCGGCTGTGACACAGGAACAGTGTAAACTAAGCAGGTTTCCAACGTTATTATCTCTTATTATCTATTCTCTCTTTCCCTGTAATAAGAACCCTATGTATGCAGAAGCTGAAATGTACTCTGAACATAGTATTTTTAGTGAATCTGATACATGAAGTAAACATCAGACTCATTAGAGGGTGGGTTTTACTGAAGGCTGAAAACACAAAAATGCAAACAACTAGCTTAATATTTTTCACCGCAATGATAGAACATTTGAACATTAAACATAATTGATTTTTCCTATCGGATATTTAGAATTTTCCAATACTATCATCGTACAACATTTTTGGAAGTATCTCTCATAGTAAAGGTCAGTTGAAAACCATATTTGGAATTTGAGCTTAGACTATGTTAGCTTATGTTTCGTGATATGCATGCTTATTGTTAACGTACGTTGATTAGAAGTATGTATATACTTACTAATACTAAAACGCACCACCGTTGGTTGAAAATCTTTATAAATATATGAACATTGCCTATATGCACTTGATGTTAATTATAAATAGGGGATAATTTGTGCAAGGAAAAATATATAACTTTTGAAAAAAAAGAAAATAAGCACTTCCTGCAAGTGTTGCGTAAACCAAGCAGATTTTCCACCAGCTGCAATGCCACTCCGTTGAAATCATCCCACACTATTAACCATTTTTTATTATCATATAAAGTAAATATCAAGGTTTCATTCTTTGACGAAACTTATTCTGAGAATTTATATGGTTTTCATATTTGGAATTTGAGCTTAGACTATGTTAGCTTATGTTTCGTGATATGCATGCTTATTGTTAACGTACGTTGATTAAAAGCATGCATATACTAACGTCTGAAAATTAAATATATCAAATATCTTGTAAAGTTTTCAATTTAGTAAAAATATATATGAAACAATATTTATAGAAAACTACATTTTCAACAAGATTGGCTATATAAAAGTTTTCAATAGTTACAGAGGTAACTTGAATTGTGGAATAAAGAATTTAGAGGTGTTTCACAAATGGAATGATTGGAAAACTTACTAGACGACCGACTGTAATATAGGTTATCCTAATAAGATAATGAAAACACTCGCCAGATAACTACCTGTAGAAAAGGTTCCCCTAAGTGGATAATTGGAAAATTCACCAGACGACCTACAGTAATAGAGGTTTCACTAATTGAATAATTGAAAAACTTACTAGACGACCGACTGTAATATAGGTTTTCCTAAGGGGATAATTGGAAAACTCACCAGACGGCCTACTTTAATATTGGCTCTCCTAATAGGATAATTGTAGAACTCGCCAGATAATTGGAAAATTCACCAGACGGCCTACTGTAATATACGTTCTCCTAATAGGTAATTAAAACACTCGCCAGATAACCACCTGTAAAAAAGGTAACTCTAAGGGGATAATTGGAAAATTCACCAGACGACCTACAGTAATAGAGGTTTCACAAATGAAATAATTGGAAAACTTACTAGACGATCGACTGTAATATACGTTATCCTAATAGGATAATTAAAACACTCGCCAGATAACCACCTGTAAAAAAGGTACCTCTAAGGGGATAATTGGAAAATTCACCAGACGACCTACAGTAATAGAGGTTTCACAAATGGAATAATTGGAAAACTTACTAGACGATCGACTGTATTATACGTTACCCTAATAGGATAATTAAAACACTCGCCAGATAACCACCTATAGAAAAGGTTCCCCTAAGGGGATAATTGGAAAATTCACCACACGACCTACAGTAATAGAGGTTTCACTATTGGAATAATTGAAAAACTTACTAGACTACCGACTGTAATATAGGTTTTCCTAATGGGATATTTTAAATTCACCAAACGACCTCCTCTAATAGAGGTTTTACTAATGGAATTATTGGAAAACTGACTAGACCACCGACTGTAATATAGGTTTCCCTAATGTGATAAATGAAAAATTCACCAGACGACCTCCTCTAATAGAGTTTTTACTAATGGAATAATTGGAAAAATTACTAGACGACCGACTGTAATATAGGTTTTCCTAATGGGATAAATGAAAAATTCACCAGACGACCTCCTCTAATAGAGGATTCACTAATGGAATAATTGGAAAAATTACTAGACGGCCGACTGTAATATAGGTTTTCCTAATGGGATAAATGAAAAATTCACCAAACGACCTCCTCTAATAGAGGTTTTACTAATGGAATAATTGGAAAAATTACTAGACGGCCGACTGTAATTTAGGTTTACCATGAAACAGATGCAATTATTAATTTGTTTTTTAGTAGATTTCTGTTAACAGAAATCAGGTGTTGAGTTTGTCCTTAGACGCGATTTCGAAACACTTCTTTAAATTTCCTTCTGTGCTACCCAAGAGATGAAAAAATGACGTCCGTTCGATTACACACTCACACACACACACACACAAACATAAATACTTCGTTCGGCATTATAGATCACAGATTTACGTTTGAATGAGGAATACGACTTACAACCCATGTTATCCAAGAATGATGAATGGAATATAAGGGAGGGATTGTAAATTCACAATCCTTCTTTATTTTGAAAATCTGTATGTATGCGTTTATACGCTATTCCTCTGCCATGAATAAAAGCCCAATATATTTGATTTTATTTTTTAGCTAATATATCACGTAAAGTTTTTAAATATTGCTTTTAAGGGACCATACCAATGTGAGATAAATGCAAATACGTTATTTCATGTCTTCATTAAATAAGATGTTAAGATCTTGACTGGAACATGTCCATTTGTTCAACAGCATATTCGATATTTAAAAATTTCATGCCAGACTGAAAATCACATTCATAAATGGTTAGATTCGATGATCAGTGTGCCTCTTCAAGTAGTGGAGAAATCCATTCTGTTTACGCACCACCGATTGAATGGCGTTTATTATCCTTTATAATATATTGTGTTGTTCGTGCTTGTCCCTTCTTGGAACAAGGGCTCAGCCAGTGTGATTTATTCTTCTCTTTTATTTAAATCCTGACTGAGACTTAGACCTACGTCTCCTCAGCGTCTAGGCCAGTCTCTATGACTTGTCCCAGGAAGTGACAAGCACCAACAACTAATCTCTTTAACCCTAGAATGGTAGTGAACGTAAAAATTACGTATGATCTTGTTTGAACTGTTATCAAAGGGCCGTTAACGACGCCACCACCCCCAGCCCTCAGCTATGAGCCCTCCAGACAGTTCGGCCTTCACCTCCGCCAAATGCAGATAAGTGAACCTTCCCACTCGTCCAATACTATTTTTTGAAATAAAAACGACACGTAATATTTACGTATCAATACTATTAACCGCAACTTTTTGGCACGTAAAATTTACGTATTGCTACTAATAACCGGTTTTTATGCTATAACTTAGTTAATATTATTCTCAATTTATTTTCTTCCAATTTATTTTTATATTCTAATTTATTCTCTTTTAATATTTTTAACTTTTATTTTTTAATCTAAAATATACAAAGATGTATAGAAAGAATATAAATAATAATAATAATAATAATAATAATCTGTTTATAGTCTCTGAAAAATGGAGAAAAATTTCAACGGACGAAGAAATTTGTTGAAAGAACTCTCCGATGAGTCAGATGGGGAAAATGACAATTATGAAATAGATGGATATGGATACGGCAGCGATGATGATCCGGAGTATTCTCCAAGTGATGAGGAGGGCGATGAGGGTCAGCAAATTTTAGAAAACATCAAGGCAATCTTAGAAAGAGAAGAAATACAGAGGCAAAAAAAACCTAAAATCTCTCAACCACACAATATTGACAGATCAGTCACAATAAATGTTGAAGGTGCGGTAGTCCTTGGTAAGAATGGATATGAATGGAGCACACAACCTCCGGAACGTGTTTCGAACCAATCGCCTGAAAGGAATGCCGTGCACATTATTAGATATTAACTTAGATATAAGTTAAAGAAAAGTGTATATTTTAATAAAATAAAAAAAAATAGTCCCAAACATTAACAAATTTTGAATAATTTCACCAATTATCAGTTGCACAAGTAAAATTTACGTATCAATACCATTAAGCGGGAAATAATATCACTACCGTTCTAGGCTAAGTCAAACATCCTAAACGGTACCCTCTCAAATTGTTGTTGTTATTGCTCGAGGGATTTACATAGTGAGTGATCAACTCGACCTACAACCCCCGTTAGCCAAGGAGGACCAGGCCCAATATTGACGTGCCTCATTATAAACGGGGGAGCGGGGCTGTGGTCATATCACTGATAGCCGCTTGCTTGTCAACGGAGTCGAGAAGAGTCAAAGTACTTCGTTGCTTGACTCAGATGATCTAAAGGACGCACTACCATTGATCCATTGGCGCCCCATTTCAAAATGTAATATTCTACAACTGCTGACTATAATTTTTTCCACTGACACTCTAATATTATCCGAATTATTTAAGTATTGAGTCTTCCGTTAATCATCATTTTCTCTCATGCGCATCGAAACCTATTAATTTATTAATCAATTATACTGTTATTTCTTTAAAAAAAAATTTTATAAAAATTCTCAGAAAAAGTTTAGTCAAAGAATAAAACCTTGCTATTTACTATATATGATAAAAAATGGTTAATAGTGTGGGATGATTTCATCGGAGTGGCATTGCAGCTGGTGGAAAATCTGCTTGGTTTACGCAACACTTGCAGGAAGTGCTTATTTTCTTTTTTTTTTCTCAAAAGTTATATATTTTTCCTTGCACAAATTATCCCCTATTTATAATTAACATCAAGTGCATATAGGCAATGTTCATATATTTATAAAGATTTTCAACCAAGGGTGGTGCGTTTTAGTATTAGTAAGTATATACATACTTCTAATCAACGTACGTTAACAATAGGCATGCATATCACGAAACATAAGTTAACATAGTCTAAGCTCAAATACCAAATATGGTTTTCAACTGACCTTTACTATGAGAGATACTTCCAAAAATGTTGTACGTCAATGGTATTGGAAAATTCGAAATATCCGATAGAGTAAAATCAATTATGTTTAACGTTCAAATGTTCTATCATTGCTGTCAAAAATATTAAGCTAGTTGTTTGCATTTTTGTGTTATCAGCCTTCAGTAAAACCCACCCTCTAATGAGTCTGATGTTTACTTTATGTATCAGATTCACTAAAAATACTATATTCTGAGTACATTTCAGCTTCTGCATACATAGGGTTCTTATTACAGGGAAAGAGAGAATAGATAATAAGAGATAATAACGTTGGAAACCTGCTTAGTTTACACTGTTCCTGAGTCACAGCCGATTTCATTAAAGACGTTTTGTTAAGGTATACATACAGAATAGTAAGTGAGATGACTTCATCAGAGTGGCATTGCAGCAGCTGAGAAATCTGCTTAGTTTACGCAACATTTGCGTCAAAGACTTTTATTTATTCTTTTAACAAATGTTTTATTAATCCCACATTGCTTGTTAACATCAAATACAAATTTAGCTATATTCATATATGTATTAAGGACTTACAATCATCGGTGGGGTTTTATTAGTTGATAGTAAATATTGGGGAAATAAATGGAATAAAGAGTTATTATTTTTAAATAATTTTATTATAAAAGTATAAAAAGTAGAAATCATGCTAGCATTCAACTATAATTGAATTCCTAGGGGTGCCTAAGCGTTTCCAAATCATAGTCTTCAGCATCAGTGGAAAGAACTTCCATCTACATTGTACAGAGACAACTATTGTCACATGTTGTCATAAATTTAGTAGGCAATATCTAGTAGTGGTGATGATGCTTGTAGAAAGTTTCCTTTGATGTTCCGACAATAGGATGATGTGCGTGTCCAGACCTGTGCACCTTGGCATTGAAGCCATTCTTATGATCTGCTTCATAGTGTACTTGCCTCACTGTACCATCAGCTTCCTTCAGGCTGTAGAATCCTTTCACCTTATCGTCGTGTCTCTCTTCTTCCTGCTTCTTCTCGTCGTGAGTATGAGGATCGTGCACGCTGTACTCGAACTTGTACTTAGGGTGGGTCTAAAAGAAATTATACAACATTCATAAAATTTGTGATACTAAATAGGAAAATTCTGAAGGCAGGCAGTGAAATTAATGTAAAAAGTATGTATTCTTTTTTAGTGACGATATACTTAATTTTGGTTTTAGATCACTTAGTGTAGCTGAATCAAGTTGCGTACTCTTATTTTGAAATAATAAGACTTTATGTGAAGTGCTGAATTTGGGTTTATCCTCCGAAACTTCATATATAATTTTAAATGTTTAACAAATGATCAATCGTTCTACAATTAATATATTCGTTACAAACAACATCTGTTAATAATTGAAGTTATTACTATTTAAAGGAATAAATTTTAAAATTGAATTGAAATATGTATACTAACATTTATAGCTGAAATTTCGTAAATCGTGTAAAAAGCTAAATTTTTAAAGAATATTAAAACGGAATCATACAGAAATATGATTCATGTTTTATTTAGTTCAAATTTACAGCAGTTTTGTTGGAAGTGAAGAATATTGTGTACTTGGAGAGAGAAAAAGACGACCAATTCTTTACAAGTTTTTTAAACTGTATTATAATTGGACGACTTTTTCCCTCTTCAAGTTCAAACTAATTTGAAATACCTCACAGTTGACTTATTCATAAAATGTCTGGTGTATGGATTGTTATGCAGTTTGCATTTTCCTGTACGAACCCACTGTCTTAATTGCCAATGTGTTGTTTACTTAAAAAAAAGTTTGATTATCGTTGTTCATTAAGAAAAAAAATGTGAAAGGCCAGCAGTAATCTACAAGTTAATCCTAGGATTAAATCCAGTAGAATATCGTTATTCAATGAATAAGATTAACACGATTGAAACTCTTAGCATAACATACCATAACAATATTACATTACACTATTCAAAAAAGTCCGTCACGCAGGGGCTGCGTAAACTAAGCAGATTTCCCATGTGTAGTTTTACAATAGAGAAATCTGCCTAATAACAACTGTAGTAGTAAGAAACCTCTAAACCTATTCACGAGGAACGAATAGTTAAGGAAACGGCCGCCAGAGCTCTCGGTGGGAAGTCCGAACAACAGAATCCTGGCGACAACACACAGAATACAAATGCAAATATCTCGGTTAATATTGAAGATGCAGAATAACTGTATAGAACAATATTTATAGTAAATTTAATTTTCAATACGATTGGTTTTATACAATTTTTCGATCCGATGCATATTAATGGAGATATTTTGAATTTTTGAAAACCCCCCCTCCCAATGGTCCTATTTCAGCCGTTAACGAACTTGATCTTCCTTTTTACATAAAACGATTAAATACCGAGTTTGGTGACGATTAAACAAAAATTGCGACCGCTAGAGTGTTAACAGACCAATATATATATATATATTGTTTTGAACGGACCTCATTTTCGTCATCTTCTGGGTAGGATTGATGGACATTTGAAGAAAATTTAATGAAACTCGCGTCATGAGTACGACCTCAATAGCTGATTTCCCTTGAGGAAAATCTGCTAAAATTCATTGAACCTATAACACGCTGCACTGAGTGCAGTTACTTTATATATAACTTTGAAATGGTGAAAAAAAGTTTTTTTTTCATAATTCAAGTTTTGAATTATTATTATTTGGCTAAATATAAATATGAACAATATGCGAATACACATTAAGTATTTATTTATTGTAGATGCGGCTACATTGGCGTTTTATCTAGGAACAAAAAATTATATTTATTCTCAAGAAAATAAAACATAAATCAAGTAAATCTATTTTTTAATTTACAAAAACACATAAAAGGTAACAACTGAAATAAGGTAAACTCTCTAACCTCGTTCTACTCGTTACAATATATATCTTTCTACAATATTATTATTATTATTTATTAACCACCTTTTGCTAATTGGGATGGGTTATCTACAGGTTAACAACCATTTCTAGCCAGGGTGGGACTAAGGGTGTTATTTAATGAATTTCGTCACTAAATAATTTCCTTTGCCCAGGCGAGAATCGAACTCGCCACTCTAGGTTTAACAAGTGAGATTAAGGTCAAGGCCTTAACTCACTTGGCTAACCTGAGCCCTCTTTCAACAATAAATACTTATATACCCGTAAAGAATTTAAAAATAAACAACAAACATGCGCAACAACGAACAAAAAATAATACAAATAGGATAAATGGACAATAGGACCATTTAAATATTTAAGTATTATGAAATGAATAGTTGTTAATTCTTATTAGTGATTTGCGTTTAGAAATAACCGAGATAAAAATCACATTTAAAGGATTTAAAATTATTAAATACTCATTAAATAATCATGTTAAGAAAACTTCATTTTCGTACTTCTGATAATACCAAATATTTATAGTATCGCATTTGGACCTAATGTTAGAGCAGTTGGTCAATAAAATTATAATGAGGCAGACACTAAACTTAAGAATTAATCTAATTCATTCTCCAAATGAGAAGTTAACAGTTTTGAAATAGCTTGCCGAAGAGTAATAAATTACTCTTAATTTTATAATTATTATTTTTGAAACAAACGTCCGGTTTATGGAACTAAAATGCTAATCACCCCGTGTTGACCGCCGATTAAATTATATATGGAAATGAAATATAATTTTTATTTTTTCCTGAATACTTACGAAATAGTCTACAGCCAGATGTTCGTGTTCATGGTGGTGTCCATACTGAGCCAGGGCTACACTCATCATACAGAGAAATACTACTGCCTATAATAAGTATAATTATTATCTGAGCTATTGTACTTTAGTAAATCATGAATTATTAAAATTCTACTAGTTTTGGAAGTATACCTTGATCATGTTGTTAGTTGCTCGAGTTACTAGGAGAGAATGTATTTTAGTCAAGTTACTTTTGCTCTTTATATACGAAATCAACTTTCTTACTGATCGTGGGTGACAGTTCCCTGGGTCCCAAACTACAGGCTGGCCTAGATTTACGCCGGCTGAACTGTTACACAACAACAGGAAATTGTCACATTAATTGATCAGTAATAATATCAAAGATCCGATGAACAGACACTACATTTTGGAGTAAGGAAGTATGAAAAACATAGTAGATTTCAATGACCAAATGTTAATGGGAATGCATATGACATCGAGATGTGTCGTTAAAAATAAATATTATTTAATTTAAGGGATTCAAATTGTCGTGAGAGTGAAAGCCTTTTTTATTTATTCACAACAGGTAATAACCACCAAAAAAGCCAACCAGTTCTTTATTTGGAGATGTTCTCATGACTGGATTTTCGAAACATTTTCTCAAATGCCATTCGATCCTACTTAGGAAATTAAAAAAAATGAGGCAATTTCAAAATATATACACTTTCTGTTACCACTCTAGAGCTCTAGAGGCAATTTTAGTCGTATCGTAACCAAACTCGACATATCCCCGTTTCATATAAACCTAAATATCAAGTTCGTTAATGGCTGACCATGGAGGGTCGTTATAATTCTGGTATTGGCGTCAATTCCTTTTGGCTATGGTATCTTTAATGTCATCCTACCAGCACGGCAAGGGTCCCTAATACCTCTCTTACCGATTCGCACATTTTTAGCAGATTTCCCATAAGGGAAATCAACTATTGAGGTCGTACTCCTGACGCGATTTTCTTCAAATGTCCATTGATCCTACGCAGAAGTTGTCGAAAATAATGTCTGTTCAAAATTATATATATATATATATATATATATATATATATATATATATATATATATTTGTCTGATAACGCTGTAGCAGTCATTAATTTTTATTTGATCGTTTCCAAACTCCATATTTAATCGTTTTATGTAAAAAGAAAGACAGAGTTCGTTAATAGCCAAAATCAGAAGAGTGGGAGGGGGGGGGGTTGGAGGTGGTAGAGAAATATCAGTAGAGGCTGGCAGACCTATTTGTTTAAAAATCATATGCCGTTTCCGTTGGGAGCTTATTAAAATTAACTGAACGATTTCTCATTACCGTTTGTATTTACTTACGGTGGCGTTAAGTGTGTTGGCAGTATGCAGATTTCTCTATTGTAAAACTACTTCTGAAATCTGCTTAGTTTACGCAGCCCCTGTGTGACGGATTTTTTTTATTCTTGTTTCTAATACGATATATATTTTCAAGATTTTTGAACAGAAAATACACAAACTAACTCTAATTATTATGCTACTTACAAAACCTACCTAGAAGTTCTGAAATGCATCTTATGTGTCAAATGAAATCGTGAATACAGAAAAGAATATTACACTGTGCTAAAAATGGAGCGACGGCGGAAACTTAAATACAGAATGAAAGTTTTGCGTATTTTCGCTTAGTCGTTGTATAGTCTTCAGGGGAATGACGTTATATGAGTAATCTATAAGTTATGTGAAGAATATTCATCTTAATTCTCTGTACAGGAACAAATTTTTGTCAGTGAGGGAAGACGATAAGCAGGCAAGGTTGAGAAAGGGGGTGTATTAGTGAATAGTTCTTGTTATAACGGTGATAAGAATGCCCTTAAAATGCGATGTACGTTTTAGAGTTTTTTTTTTTTTTTTTTTTTTTTTTTAGTTTAAGTTTCCACCATGTTGGAAAAATAAAATGTTTTTAGACGTGTCGGTGTTTTTATTTTCCTCCGAATATATTTAAATGAGAGTTGGAATGCATATGGGAATCCTAACATGAGGATATATGCTTGAAAGAGCAGAGAGAGTCCTAGCAACAGTTGCTAAGGACGCTGTTTGCGTGGTGGGGGAAGTACTATATAAAGGCCACTATCAGCATGATACAGTCAGTTCCTAATCTACCTCTCTCTCAGCTGCTCTATAGCTAGCTCTACCTCCTAGCACAACATGCATCAGGTAATTATGAATAAATATCTAGGATTTCGGTTTGACATACTGGTAGTCCTATGGACAGTAGGCTTCACTTTCGAACCAGTTCTTACCTCTAATGACAAGTAAAACCTGCAGACATTACTAATAAACGTGTATCTGTTTAAATTAATTCATTAACTAGGTTACTAATGTTAAAGGAGTTCAAATATGTCATTTGTGTTGAGGTGGTTGCCTTAATTCACTTTGTAAATTGACAGAGGTGGGTTCGAGTACCGACCAATGGCCAATGGGTATTTATTTAATGACGAACTGATTACATAAAATTATAAGTCACACCCATGATTAGAAAATAGCTACTAACCTATTAATAACCCGCCTCAATTAGCCACAGTAGTATAAAGTAGACATTAATAAATAAAAACAATATATTAAATTTTTAAATTCAACCATGTAGTTTTTGGCACTCATTTGCCACTTTTATCATTTGAACAATCTCAATAGCTCCTTTCTGTTTACGAAAAATGTTAAAATATAACGTAACGCGACTTATGAATAATTTGAATGTATACATAGTGGTCAAATACATTTAAATTGGATAACATAACACATACCAAACTCGAATAATTTTAGTTTCATATAATACTAGAAATCAAGTTCGTTAACGGCTTAAATAGGACCGAGGGGTTGAGAAAATTCAAAATATCTCTGAAACTACGAGTCGCATCCAAAAATCGTACATATGAGAAAAATTAACCTAAAAATATTGGGGTGCATTCTTCCAGCGCTACTCAAAATACATTTTTTGGTCAAGTATGAGTAAATGGATTCAAGAATTCTGTTTTAATTTCTCTCCCCACCACAAATTAATTAATTCTGTCTACTGTGATCGATTTATTTCGAATTCTCACTTTGCTTGCTATTAACGTCTACATCACATGTTCATACACGGAATGACATGATCCAATAAACAAACCGGTTTCGAAGTAATTTCAAAAGAAGAAGGTGGGGTAATCAAAGCCTTTCCTCTTTCACTCTCTCTGAGTTACAAGACCGATATACTCATGTAATTACCATTTCTTATATAAATTCGTAATAAAAAAAATGTTAATTTGGATTACCCAAATACAGAAGAAAGTACTTGGAATATCTTAAATTTTTTAAAAGGACCCAAACCTCCTGTCTAACACGTTCTAATTACAAACAGAGGTAAAACATTATAGCAATTTGGTAACATGGAGGAGCCTTAGTAAAATAGAACATTTAGTAGAGTTATTTGGAATCCTTTTTTTTCTATTTATATATTTATGTAACTTTAATTTATAATGTCCAGATATTAGCAGTCATTCTCCTCGTCGGGGCTGTATCAGCTCAATACGGAGGTCATGGAGGCTACGGACACGAAGAACACAAAGAAGTCGATTACTTCGTAAGTTATTATTGATAATAACTAAAAACTAATGCAGTACATAATGAATTTCATATGTGCAAACTTCATAAATCATATTTTCAGGCACCGGCTCACTACAAGTTCGAGTACAGCGTGCACGACCCTCACACCCACGACATCAAGAAGCAGGAGGAAGAGAGGAAGGACGACAATGTCAAGGGATACTACAGCCTCCACGAAGCTGATGGAACTGTGAGAGAAGTCCACTACACTTCGGACAAACACAACGGATTCAACGCTGTAGTCCATAGGTCCGGACACGCCCAGCACCCCCAGAAATACGGAAGCTCGAATGAAGCTTACTACGGACACGAAGGATCACAAGGAGGTTACGGAGGCCATGGGGGTGCCAGCTCTTCATACTCATTCGATGGAAAATACTAAATGAGGCTGTTTTTGTAGATATTAGGAATTTTGTACAGTTTTTTACTTTTGTAATAAAACATTTAAAAAAAGTAAATTATTCTTTTCCCCCTTCTAGGTACTAAACGTTTGGCACGAAAAATAGAGTAAAAGGCCTAGCTTTAGGTAATATTTCGTGTGGTTCATAAAATTCTAGATTAAGAAAAAATCAACTTTTCTATTAATCTTTAAATAACAAGACTGTGTCATAAATGACACTTATGCCATAAGTTGTACACGCATGAGCTTGCAACAGACAGTAGTTAATTACATGTCAAGGTCATTGCATGCACTGTCCTTCACCATTTTTCGTACTTTTTCGGGGTGTTTGTGCCGGTAGGTGTCGTATTTTATATGAAACACAGCCTTGTTGTTTAACTTCCCTTTTGTAATTTTTCTACGACAAAAAATTCGCTGTTTTTCACTGAAGACAAGATCAGAAATGAACTTTTAAGACAAATGGAAAAGAGTGATAGTAGTTTATAAATAATAAAAAAAAAATAGAAGTTGTCCCCGTCTTTGCTGTAAATACCAAAGAAGTATTTGTGGTGAACACAGAGTATACTATGGTTTCCCCGGAATGTTTTGCCGAATGTTTTAACGAATCGTCAAGAGAATAGTTTCCTGTTTTTTTTTTTGGTTGTTTTTTGCATTATTTTCGTTATAAATGGGCGTCGTTTGTACTGTGTAGGTTAATATTTGTATATAATTTTTTATACTTAGGTATATTTTTGAATAATAATAAGCTACTTACTCTAAACTTCTTTGCTCATTTATTTCGTAAATAAAGGTATTACATAGTATGTTATTATATACTAAAAATTACATAATATATTATTATACTATACACATGTTTTTTGCATATTTTTGTTTATTTTTTTATTTTATCACCTCTCATTGATGACGAGGGGGGCGGGGTGGTACTCACAAACACACGCACACACCAACACACTATTCTTCATAACTTTTCTAAATGTTATTTTGAGACAAGAAGAGTGATTCTGAGCAGAATAAATTGGAAAATATGCATATACCAGGTAGGTGGCATGTAGGACACTTACGTGCCAAATTTGTCCTCAACCTTGTAGTTTAAAGGTTTATATTTATTTTCCTACAAAGTAATCAAAACAGATGCATAATGTTTTCGATAAACATAGTGAAATTTGCAACAAAAATACAATATTTCCTCAAGGACTGAACAAAAAAATTGAAACATTCGCGTTGCCAATAAATTCGTTTCGGTTTTATTGTGTTAAATAAAGTCTTAATATAATTGTATAAAAATGCACGGGACCATCTCACGGAGGTCAAGGAGGTGCCAACACTTTCTTCCTACTCGTTCGATGGGAAATACTAAATCAGACTGTTTTTGTAGATATCAGGAATTTTGTACAGTTTTTTTTTTACTTTTATAATTTAAATATTTTTGAAAATGTCGTAGTTAAACTTACTGAACTTCCCAAAAAACAATTCATCTTACTGGTTTCATGTCTGGTCTTTGTGGAACCTAGTTTTATAAGTGATACGAACTTTAAGTTTAATGTGAATTCTTTTTAGAATATTTGTGAAGATAAGTTAGTCTTATACTTCAGCCTTGTTATAAGAAAAATAATTATGTTAATCATTTTGCTTGCTAGAAATGCTGGAATTCGTGGGAGTGACTTTAATCATTTTAACTGTTCAATATTTTTTTACAGTTTGTTATTTTTGTAATAAAGTATTAAAAAAAAATGTGTTCTCCCCTTTTCTAGGAGTTCACATGTGTGATCAATTGTAGAATAAAATGACGTAGCCTCAGAAAATGACTCTAGATCAACGAACACATGTTCATTTCAATTATTTTCTAGAGCCACTAAAAATGAACTTTTTCTATTGATACTCATGTCAAATTAGCTTAAAACAATGAAATAGTGTATTCCATTAACAACTGCCTTTTTTTAGTAGCGCCATACCAAACGTCTCAAAGAGTATAGGATGTTTTAACGCTTTCAGTAACTGTGTGAGAGAGTTCACGTTTCTTAGTTTAAGTATACTGCCTGGAAAGGATGTAGTGAACGCAGATATAAAAGCCAATCTTTTCGCAGGAACCAGCTGTATCTATGCCCTCCAAAATTTTGTCATCTTTATATCCGCTAAGGCGGACATCAGACCAACAGTCAAAAATTACTTTATGGTTTCAGTAATCGAAAAAAAAGGTTCTTGTGCTCTATAATTAGAATTAGTTCAGTTTTACGATTTAATTTGGTATTCAGAATTTGTTTCCGTCTTATTGTCTATTATCTTTATTTACTAATTTGTAAAATGAATTATGTTTAACTATTCTTTTTTACTTAGTTGTCAGTATTTTTTTATTAATTTTTAAACAAGTGTGTAGTAAATCTTTTTTTATTTACTCTTTTTCTCTCCACAAGTTTTACACTAAACATTTAAGAACCATTAACGTAATATGCATTTTTTTTTTCACACACGGTTTACATTTTCAAGATCTATGATCAGAAAATTCACAAACTAACACTCATTATTATGCTTCTTACAATACCTTAAAGAAAATTGTATTTTATATAATATTTTTTTGGTTATTTCGTTTTCAACTTTTTTAAACTACTCTAATTATAATCTATTAACATTGTGAATTATATTGTGTAAATATTAGTTCATAAAACGTTTTATTAATATTTTATCATCAGCAGAGGTCAGCCCAGTAGCAACTCTATAGGCACGTCCTACGCTCTGACGCCCTGAGGATGAGAATGTAATTCACGAAAGCGCAAAGCGTTTATAAAAATAAATTGAGAGGTGCCACAAAACTGTTTCGGATTAACCTGGAACATTTTTTTTTTTTTTCATTTTTGTTTTGACTGACAAAAACCCCGCATACATACTAAAAAAAGTCCGTCACGCAGGGGCTGCGTAAACTAAGCAGATTTCCCACGTGAAGTTATAAAATAGAAAAATTTCACGTGAGTCAAGCAGTTAAGGAAACGGCAAAACTAGCTTTTGGCGGGATAGTCACTTAGCCGTTAGCCACCCAGATTTAATAAAAGTGCAAATATCTCGGTTAATATTCCAGATAGAGAATAAATGCATATAACAGTATTTATAGTAAATTTAATTTGCAATAAGATTAATTCTGTACAATTTTTTGATCCGACGTACAGTAACGGAGATATTTCGAAATTTCGAAAATCCTCCCTTCTAAACCCCCCCCCCCTCCCACTGGTCCGATTTCAGGCGTTAACGAACTTGATCTTTGTTTTTACATAAAACGACTAAATATCGAGTTTGGTAACGATCAAACAAAAATTGCGACCGCTAGAGTGGCAACAGACATATATATATATATATATATATATATATATATATATATATATATATATATATATATACAGTTTTGAATGGACCTCATTTTCGTCCTCTACTAGGTAGTATCGATGGATATTTGAAGAAACATTTCGAAAACTCCGTCATGAGTACGACCTTAAGGGAAATCTGCAAAAAAGAAGCTACTGGAAATAACTCTCTAAGTTACTGGATAGTCAAAAAAACAAGTAGATTCATGAAAAAACACTAGTCTACATATTGGATATCCCTACACAATAAAGAAAAAGACAAGCGTCTCTGTACTCATTGTCAAACTGTACCAAAAATAAAGCGGAATAAAGATTACGAACTCGCCGAAATATAACTTGAGCGAACTAATGACCAAGGATAGCTCACATATTGTCACTTATTAAACATATTAAATATCTAATGGATAGTTTAACAACAATTAATTCAAACTTTACATTCACATTACCAAATGCATTTAAGTGCCGACTAAATATTCTTAATAAAATAACAAAAAGTCCGTCACGCAGGGGCTGCGTAAACTAAGCAGATTTCCCACGTGAAGTTTTACAATAGAGATATCTGCCTAATAACAAGTGTAGTAAGTAGTAAGGGATCACTAAACTTATACACGAGGGACGAATAGTTACGAAAACGGCCGCCAGAGCTCTCTTCGGAAAGTACCAAACAGCTCACTCCTGCCGACCAATGCAGAATACAAATGCAAATATCTCGGTTAATATTCAAGACACAGAATAAATGTATAGAACAATATTTATTGTAAATTTAATTTGCAATAAGATTGATATTATACAATTTTTCGATCCGGCGCATAATAACGGAGATATTTCGAATTTTCCGAAAATCCCCCCCTCTAAACTCCGCCTCCCACTGGTCCGATTTCAGCCATTAACGAACTTGATCTTTTTACATAAAACGATTAAATTCCGAGTTTGGTAACGATCAAACAAAAATTGCGACCACTAGAGCGTTAACAGACAAATATATATATATATATATATATATATATATATATATATATATATATATATAGATATATAAAATTTTGAACGGACCGCATGTTCGAAACATTTTTGAAAGAAATTTTTCGAAACTCGCGTCGTGAGTACGACCTCAATAGCCGATTTCCCGTAAGGAAAATCTGCTAATAAAAAATGTGTAATGTTGAGCGCGTTTGTATGATCAATGACATACATGAGTTTTACTTTCATGAATAGCTCTTGTATAATTTCCGGCTAAGGAAATTTTCTATTAATATTATTTAATTTATTTAGTTACATTTTAGCGGATTTTCATCAAAGAACTCTACTCATGACGCACTTTTCGAAACGTTTCCTAAAATGTCGATTGATCCTACATCGGACATGAGGAAAATGAGGGACATTAAAATAATATATATATATATATATATATATATATATATATATATATATATATATATATATTTGTCGTTTGCCGTACTGGTGGACGCAATTTTTGGTTGATCGTTACTAAACTCGAGATTTGAAATTTTTTATACAAAACTAAAGGTCGAATTCATTAATGGCTGAAATCGAACAAGTGGGTGGGGTATAAGGGAGGTTAGAGAGGAGAATTTTGAAAATTAAAACTGTCTCCGTTATTATGTGTCGGATCGAAAATTTGTAAAGAAGCAATCTTATTGCTTTTTTGTTTTGTTTATAATTATTTATTTACGTCCACTTTTTGCTATTATGGCTAATCGGGACGGGTTATCAACAGGTTACATGTACAGTTACCACCCTATCTAGCCAGGGTTGGCTTAAGGAGTTTATTTAATGAGTTCCTCACTAAATAAAGTAATCTTATTGCACATTTGTCTCTTAGTTTTGTTATATAAATTTATTCTGTATCTTGGATAATAACCGAGGTATTTGCATTTTTATCAGATTTCCCTCAAGGGAAATCAGCTATTGAGGTTGTACTCATGACAGAATTTTCGAATTTTTTCTTCAAATGTCCATCGATCCTACCTAGGAGATGACGAACATGAGGTCTGTTCAAAACTGTAGTATATATATATATATATATATATATATATATATATATATCAATCTATCTATATATTTGTCTGTTACCACTCTAGCGGTCGCAATTTTTGTTTAATCGTTGCCAAACTCAATATTTAGTAGTTTCATGTAAAAAGAAAGATCAAATTCGTTAACGGCTGAATTCCGTTACTATAAGTCGGATCGAAAAAGTGTATAGAATCAATCTTATTGAAAATGCAATGCACTATAATTAATGTTCTATACATTTATCTCTCTCTTGAATATTAACCGAGATAATTGCATTTTTCAGTTTTCAGCATTCAGTAAACCCCCACTTCTACTAGTGTTACATAAACAAAGCTCTGTTATATAATAAAATATATTAATTGAAGCCTAAATACCAAATATTGTTTTCATTGAACTTTTATTACTTTGTGAGATATATGCAAATTCGTTCTGTTGGCGCCCTCCCCCCCCCTTCTTTTGTTTTTTTATTAATAAAATTTGAGTGATTGAGATAAAAGTGGTTCTGATTCATTACAAATTACACCACTAGCTTTAATTAATTGTTTTCAATAAAATTAATATGTTATATTCAGATATATTTCATTAATTGTTTGTCTTTCCGGTCTATCTTCAGCACTACGAGGTTGGCTTGCCTATTTGTTTAAAATTCAGCCTTGTATGTACATTTACTGAGCATTCACGGTTGTGTTACCTGTATGTATATTTATCTGTTATAAACCTTCGCTGGGAAATCTGTTTAGTTTACGCAACACCTGCATGACGGACTTTTTTTAGTTTTCTGCCTCCAATAAACCCCGACCCATATTCATGTCAGAAATTCTGCCTCAGAATTACAATACGCGGTTATAACATGAAGCACTTTTTCAAAACTGAAATCCTGAATATTGTTTTCAAGAGACCTTTATTATGAGAGATATATGCAAATTCCCTTCGCCTCCAAGGCTTCCCCTAACCTCCGTAAGATTCTGCATGTCCATGGAATTTACCATAGTTATTAAAAATCAAACTTTTTTTTAAATATTTTATTACAAAAGTAAAAAACTGTACAAAATTCCTAATATATACAAAAACAGTCAGATTTAGTATTTTCCATCGAATGAGTATGAAGAGCTGGCACCTCCATGGCCTCCGTAACCTCCTTGTGATCCTCCGTGTCCGTAGTAAGCTTCATTCGAGCTTCCGTATTTCTGGGGGTGCTGGGCGTGTCCGGACCTATGGACTACAGCGTTGAATCCGTTGTGTTTGTCCGAAGTGTAGTGGACTTCTCTCACAGTTCCATCAGCTTCGTGGAGGCTGTAGTATCCCTTGACATTGTCGTCCTTCCTCTCTTCCTCCTGCTTCTTGATGTCGTGGGTGTGAGGGTCGTGCACGCTGTATTCGAACTTGTAGTGAGCCGGTGCCTGGAAATATGATTTATGAAGTTTGCACATATGAAATGCATTATGTACTGCATTAGTTTTTAGTTATTATCGATAACAACTTACGAAGTAATCGACTTCTTTGTGTTCTTCGTGTCCGTAGCCTCCATGGCCTCCATACTGAGCTGATACAGATCCAACGAGGAGGATGAATGCTAAAATCTGGAAATTAATTATTAACCAACGATTTAATGAAAGAAACTTACTACAGCATAATTTATTTGGAAAACAGTTCTATGTTTTAGTTCTCCATGAGCAAAACGCTTAATTAATGTTGTAGCAATTTTATTCACGAACCGTAATATAATGTGAGTAATGTAAGTATGTGATAACTTTATCAGGATATCACCGTTTTAGCAAAATTGTAAAGACAGTTTCTGATAAATCCTTCATGTTTTGTTAATATGACATTTAATTATCAAAGTAGCTCACAATAATTCCCATTGCCTAAAGTATCTCAATTAATGATAGCATAGTTTCACGGCCAAATCTAAGAATGGACTTAATCTAACTTGGTAAAACTTGAGTAGCGAGTGGTATTCCCACCTAGGCAATAGGAATGTATTAAATGACAAACACGTTAAATCCAGATGATCAGTAGATAAGCAGTGCCAATTAGCCACAGTAGCGAAAAGTTAATAATAATAGTAAATCTATGCACAAGTGTCTACGGATAACCTGTTTTGGATTTTGCAAATAACCTGAGTTTATTAAATGAATCCAGGTTATATTGTTCACATTTATATCAGTTGGCAATTGTAGAAGTTTTATATTTCATGGCAGCTAACACAATGAAACGTTTTTATTTATACATGAACCCCAGGCGTAATCAGAAGTACTAAGAGACTCCATTTTAATTAACGTTAGTCCTTGTTAGCTTAACAATGCATTTTAATTTAAAATGAAGGGAAACTGTAGGAAGAAGCGGTTTTTTAGGTAGGATAAGCAATTTAGTGGATATTATTAATGGTCTATTTAGAGATTTCCATGTGGACAATGATTTCATTAGTTTTCCGTTATTAATAGTGGCATTTAATGGGCCTCATAAAGAAATGCAGATACATGCCCCCCCCACGGAGGTTTTCATTAGAAACCATGAACGTACGTATATATGTATATTAAAATAACGTTTTCCATGGCAAAGAGTAAAGTTATTTATTCTCATTTATTTATATCGATTTAGAAAGGTAAGAAACGGTTTGAGAGCGAGGCTTACTGTTCACAGGACCAAAGAGTCAGAAATTTAGTTATTTCTGTTTACCTGATGCATGTTGTGCTAGGAGGTAGAGCTAGCTATAGAGCAGCTGAGAGAGAGGTAGATTAGGAACTGACTGTATCATGCTGATAGTGGCCTTTATATAGTACTCCCCCCACCACGCAAACAGCGTCCTTAGCAACTGTTGCTAGGACTCTCTCTGCTCTTTCTAGCATATATCCTCATGCTAGGATTCCCATATGCATTCCAACTCTGATTTAAATATATTCGGAAAATCTGCTAAAAATACTGTTAATAATCAAGACTCTTCTCATTTCAAACTTAAATATGACCCTTTTTTAATGGCAGGAGGAGGTGGAGAGTAAAATAAATTGTTCGAAATATATCCATTATAATGCGTCGAAGCGATAAATGGTTCATTAACTACTCTAGTTAAAAAAAAGTCCGTCAAAGACAGGGGCTGCGTAAACTAAGCAGATTTCCCACGTGAAGTTTTACAATAGAGTCATTTCAGAATGGAGAGCCGAACAGTTACAGGAACGGCCCGAACTAGCTCTTGACGGAAACTCACGACTAGACCCGAAATCAGCCACCCTCATCTCTGAAGCTAAAAACATAAAAATGCAAATATCTCGGTTAATATTCAAGATAAAGACTACTTGTATATATAACACTATTTATAGTAAATTTAATTTGCAATAAGATTGAGTCTATATAATTTTTCGATCCGACGTATAGTAACGGAGATATTTCGAATTTTCGAAAATCCTCCCCTTTAAACCCCCCCCCTCCCACTGGTCGGATTTCAACCATTAACGAACTTGATCTTTATTTTTACATAAAACGTTTAAATATCGAGTTTGGTAACGATCAAACGAAAATTGCGAACGCTAGAGCGTTACCAGACATATTTATATATATATATAAATATATATATATATATATATATATATATATAATTTTGAACGGACCTCATTTTCGTCATCTGCTGGGTAGGATCGATGGACATTTAAAGAAATTTTTTGAAACTCGCGTCATGAGTACGACCTCAATAGCTGATTTCCCTTAAGGGAAATCCGCTAATAATTTTCTACAGTCTTTTTGTTATATATATATATATATATATATATATATATATATATATACATATTAAAAATGTAAATCTTAATATATATAAATCTCCTGTCACGATGTTTGTCCGCGATGGACTCCTAAACTACTTAACCGATTTTAAATTAAATTGGCACACCGTGAGCAGTCTGGTCCAACTTGAGAGATAGGATAGCTTAGATCTTTAATTATAGTCGCAATTTTATTTTATTGCAAATTATTTGTCTATAATTAATTCACAGTCACAATTATCTGTTAACTCCAAAAGATTCTAACAGATGTCGATACTTTTCGACTGGATTGAGTAAGTAATCAATAGATGGCACTGCTATGGTAACAGTTTAAATGTCATATGTTATTCACTAACAACTTTGTAATATGCTCATTCGTTACAAAATTAAATGGAAATAATAAATTTAAAAATTAATTCTTTTGTATTGATTTCTGCTTAATCTAAACTGTAAGAAAATTTTAATCAATCGTGTTCAACGTCCTTCCCCTTCAAATCCTAATCCCTTGAATTTGTGTACCAACTTCAACATTTCCGTCTTGGTTCGTAAATAATTTCATTGTACTAAAGGGTTGTAGTCGTAGAAAATCTGTCATGGAGGTCAGCATATTTTTTTACAAATACCATCTATATAAAAAGCATGGTGGACCCCGTGACTGATGTTCTCCTACCGTTCCTCTTAAATTGTATACTACAATGTAATATAGCAATAACTTTAGCCACAGCAACGCGTGGCCGGGTCTGCTATATATATATATATATATATATATATATATATATATATATATATATATATATACTAGCTCAGATACCCGGCTTCGCTCGGGAATTCATTTGAGGCTGAATGTTGATGTTATTTTTTTGGCAAGGCTTTATTTTGCACAATATTTGGACATTTACCCAGTGTTTAGGGTTAATACCCGTCGTTTCTGTGGATTTGTTAATAATAAAATTAATTTTTTATGTAAGACTTCACTGTCCTCCATATTGTCATATTTCCCGCTTCCTGTGCATTATGCATAGATTTGAATTATTAAGGACTAAATATTAACATACATTTGAATTAATTTTTCCAGGTGAGGTACCTGGTAGTTCATATTGAAAAGAATTCTTGAGTAAATTTTTCTAAATAACAAAATAAACGACTTTTGTTATGTGCATATTTGCCGAAACTACAATAGGAAACGAAATATCACTATTATTATTTTCAGGCCTCCCTTATAACCCCCACTCCTGCCTGTCTCTAGAAATAGTATGGCTTTTTCTTAGGAAGGCGTTAGTGCTAATACACATACTGAGTGTTTTATTTAGTTCGGTTGAGTCTTTTGTGCCAAATAAAATTTTTCACTTCCGCTATAATTTTTAGCGTATATCTCGTTTATAATTCGGTATACGAAAAAAGTGTATATAGCAAAAGGTACTCTAAATAACAAAATAAACAACTTTTGTTACGTTATATTTGCCAAAAAACCAATAGGAAACGAAATATCGCTATTATTAATTTCTGGGTTTCCTTATAACCCCCACTACTGCCCGTCCCTAGAAATGTTGGTATGGCTTTTTATAATGAAAGCGTTAGTGCTAATACACATACCGAGTTTTATTTATTTCGGTTGGGTCTTTTGTCCCAAATAATATTGTTGACTCCCGCTATAGTCATAAGCGTATAACTCATTTAAACTTCGGAATGCGATGAAAGTGTTTATGACAAAAGTTACTCTAAATAACAAAATAAACAACTTTTGTTATGTGCATATTTGCGAAAAAACCAATAGAAAACGAAATATCACGACTTTTAATTTCAGGCCTCCCTTGTAACCCCCACTCCTGTTCGTCTCAGAGAAAATTAATATAGCCTATCTCTCAAGTTGGACCAGACTGCTCACGGTGTGCCAATTTAATTTAAAATCGGTTAAGTAGTTTAGGAGTCCATCGCGGACAAACATTGTGACAGGAGATTTATATATATTAAGATATATATATATATATATATATATATATATATATATATATATACCACTTATGATTTTCACTTAAGAGTACCTGAGTGATTTACATAGGATTCATTGCACAAAGAATAGACGGATTCAGTTCACAATGTGACCAACACGTGGGAAAACTGCATAGACAAAGGGGGCCCTGCGTGACGTAATTTTGTAGAAGATAGTACCCGACACGGCGATGTGGTTGACAACAATAAATTTCAGTTTGAGAACTGCTTGAGTTTGAGCTGTTAAGTCAATGATTTCCATTTCTGCTTGATTGAGGTACACTGAAAGAGAAAGCCTTTGCACGGCTGGATTCCCACTTGCTCTCTGGTTATGCAATCCCGCAACACTCCCATGCACTATTGGAGTGTCTTCACTGACTCATCAACGTGTACATCTCACTAAATGCTTTGAACGACTGTCAGAACGTAATGTCAGCAGATTTTCGACATTCTGTGCCACTGATGATGTAAAAACACTCAATAAATAAGACACTATTGAAAAGAGGGCATGCGTTTAAAGGAGGACATGGGATGTTTAGAGGGTCAGTCGCTGGGCGGGAAAATCACTCTGGTGAGAGTGGGGGTTTCCTTTATACTGGAAACTAAATAAAAGTCCGTCACGCAGGGGCTGCGTAAACTAAGCAGATTTCCCATGTGAAGTTTTACAATAGAGAAATCTGCATACTGGTAACACAATACCGCCGTGATTAAATACAAACGGTAATGAGAAATCTTTCAGTTAATTAAAATAAATTCCCAACTGAAACGGCTTCTGAAATGTAAGAATAATTTATATTTTTATAACTCGAATTTTAGTAGTCCAAGAACTAAAGAAGGGGGGGGGAGCGGATGAACAGAACGTACTCATATTTGCATAAATCTCACAAAGTAACGAAGGTAAGGTATGGTTAGAAACGACAGGTAAGGTTAGAAGAAGCTTCTACCTGAGCCGAACAATGACGGAAATGGCCGACCTAATCCGAACTATACTCCACCAAAGACTTAATAAAAACGCAAATATCTCGGTTAATATTCAAAGATAGAGAATAAATGTATATAACAATATTTAAAGTAAATTTAATTTGCAATAAGATTTGTTCTATACAATTTTTCGATCCGATGCATAATAACGGAGATATTTTGAGTTTTCTTAAATCCCCCATCTAAATCCCACTCCCTCTAGTCGGATTTTAGCCATTAACGAACAAGATCTGTATTTTTACAAAAAACGGTTACATATCGAGATTTCTCGTCTGAACGAATCAAACAAAAAATTTTTTTTGGGTGAACCGCTAGAGAGTTAACAGACATATATTACTATTATATAGTATATATATATATAATTATATATATATATTATATAATATATACTAACTTATCTAATTTTCAGGATAATCGGAACCGTCATCTATTTCCGTCTTTTCCTGAGTAAGGATTGATGGATATTTGAAGAAAATTTTCGAAAATCGCGTCATGAGTACGACCACAGTAGCTGATTTCCTTTAAGGGAAATCTGCTAAAAGTACGTTAGGCCGCGTTAATTAAGCATATTTCCACGTGCTAGTAAAACACACTTGTTATCTCATCTCACTACATATTCTCTATTTCTATATAAAAAAAACTGTAGAGTATAATGGGCGGGAGGGGGGGGTGGGGGTTACTGAAGGCTGGAAACAAGAAAGTGCCAATACCTCGCTTCACACTTGAGTTTCGAAGATAAATGCATAGAACGATAATTGCATACCGTCAGTTGTTTTAAAAAAATTTAAATTTTGGTTCTTCAACAATTTACGATCCGACTTATTATAATGGTGATAATTTGAATTTTATCCCATATGAACCCCTTGTAAATCCAAAAGTCCGTCACGCAGGGGCAGCGTAAACTAAGCAAATTTCCCACGTGAAGTTTTACAATAGAAAAATTTCACGAGAGCCGAGCCAGTCAAAGAAATGGCCGAACTAGCTTTTGGCGAGAAAGTAACTCTCGTCCGTTAGGCTCTGAGTTGAATTAAAAACAATTTAATCTCAAAAAACAACAAGAACACAAAAGATGGACTTACCGTTAATGATAGCAGCGCTCTGAACACTTATTACACCAACACTAAATAGTACCACAGAATATCTATTATTTGTAAGACTTAATACTGCTGTGAATATTAAGTAAACAAATAAAGGGCAAGTCAAATGGTAAGAACCTTCCTGATAGCAAACAGTTCTAAACAATCAGGTTAGCCAGCTTTTACCGGAAATAAAAGCAATTACGGAAATATATTTGAATATAAGTTATAAATTTTATTCATATAACTATTTATTATATCTAGTACTGTAATTAATAATAGACCAGAATAATTTTAATCACAACCATTCCAAATTTAGGAATCCGGGAAGAAAATAGAAAGGAGGGGGGGGGGGAATGTGAGATTTTCACATGATTAAGGAACAAGCAGGTTAGCCAGCGAAGGTTTACAATAGATAAATATACATGCAGGTAACACTTCAGTGAATATTAGTGAATAATTACAAACGGCAATACGGTCCCTACAACGTAATACGGCTGGATTGTAAACAAACAGGTTAGCCAACCTTGTAGTGCAGTATCGATAGATAGACCGGAAAAACAAACAATTAAAGAAATATATCTGAATATAAAATATTAATTTTATTGGAAACTATTTATTATAGTTAGTGGAGTAATTTGAAATGAATCAAAATAATTTCTATCTCAATCACTCAGATTTTTGTAGTCCAAGAAAAAAGGGGGGGGGTCAACAGAACGTATTTGTTTGTACCTCGTAAAATAAACCTTTGTTGAAAACAATATTTTGTATTTAACCTAATAATTAGGTGGTTCATTAGATATCAGCTTATTATTAATATGTCCCTAGTAGGAGTAGGGGTTTACTGAAAGCGAACTCATTACAAAAAATACAAATATCTCGGTTAATACTCATTAAACGGAAAATGTGTATAGACCAATATTTTTAGTACATTTACTTTGCGATACGATTGCTTCTATACAATTTTTCGATCCGACGTCTAGTAACGGAGATATTTCGAATTTTCGAAATCCTCCCCTATAAACCCCCCTCCCTCACTGGTCCGATTTCAGCCGTTAACGAATTTGATCTTTCTTTTTAGATAAAACGACTAAATATCAAGTTTGGAAACGATTAAACAATTATTGCGATTGCTAGAGCGGTAACAGACAAATATAAATATATATATACACACACACACAGTTTTGAACGGACCTCATTTTTGTCATCTTCTAGGTAGGATCGATGGTCATTTGAAGAAAAATTTCGAAAATCGTGTCATGAGTACGACCTCAATAGCTGATTTCCCTTAAGGGAAATCTGCTAAAATTTTGAAATACCTCCATTATTATGAGCCAGAGCAAAAACTGTCTTTTAATAAACGCTATTGGAAACTTAATTTACTATATCTTTGGTCCCTTGGTTTTTTTTATATTACTTAAGGTGATACCAGCAATTTTATCTTCATATATATATATATATATATAGGTATATACACTCTAGTGGTCGCAATTATTGTTAAATCGTTACCAAACTCGATATTTAGTCGTTTTGTGTAAAAAGAAAGATCAAGTTCGTTAACGGCTGAAACGGACCAGTCGGAGGGAGGGGGGGTTTAGAGGGGAGAATTTTGAAAATTTGAAATATCTCCGTTAGTATAGGTCGGATCGAAAACTTGTATAGAACAAACCTTATTGTAAATTACATTTACTATAAATATTGTTGTATACATTAATTCACTATCTTGAATATTAACCGAGATATTGGCATTTTTCAGTTTTCAGCCACCAGCAAACCGCCACTTCTACTCATGTTCCATAAACAATACTCTGCTACATAATAAATCACATTATTCGAAGTTTAAATACCAAAAATTGTATTCAAGAGACCTTTATTATACGAGATACATGCAAATATGTCCTGGAGATCCCCCCCCTCTCCCACCCGTCTTAAGGTTTTCGACTACTAAAATTTGATTGATAGGGATAACAATTATTTTGACTCATTATTAATTACATTACTCGTTATAGTAAATAGTTCTCAATAAAATTAATATGTTATATTCTGATATATTTCAGTAATAGTTTTTCTTTCCGGTGTGAGGAGGGCAGACCCGTTTGTTTACAATTCTAACCTAACGCTTCCTGTCGGCAGGTTATTGAAATTGGATGGACGGATTATTCACGGTGGTGTTGTGTTACCAGTATGTAGATTTATCTATTACTAAACTTCACGAGGGAAATCTGCTTAGTTTATGCATCCCCTGCGTGACGGACTTTTTTTATATAAACGGCGATTAACAATTCATATTAATGATTTTAGTATAAGTGTGGACACGTCCTTTAGTTCATCTTTTGACAGTCCATATTCTATTAATATCTTCACTAATTTTTTTTATGGAGGACTCCTCTTGAGCCGGACAGTAGCCCCATAACCGTCCAGTCTTGGATTCCGTATTTTTCTGAAAAATAGATGCAACATGGTTCGTATATTGCTTTCTGCTCTTGGTCCGCCTCGTCTGCTTGACTTTTCTGCATCTCAAAACGGACAGTAGGATCTAGAAAAAAGACCTTCTTTTCATTTTTCATGATGGCTTCAAAACTAAAGATCATGTTTGTTATTGGAAATTGGACCAGTGGGAGAGGAGAAATTTTCTAAAATTCAAAATATCTCGTTTATCATGAAGTCGGAACGAAAAATGTTATAGAACGAATCTTACTCACTGAATTTGGATAAATAGTGAATAGTGAGAAATTACTAGTGTGCCATTTCAGCGCGCTGAAATCCGCTTAGTTTAAGCAGCCCTTGCGTGACGGACTTTTTTTTTTTTTTTTGACGGCATGATGTGGCGTCCTATACGTTAATATTACTTGAAGCTTAAATGTAATCCTAAGTTGCAAACCCACTAATTCCTCAAATCTTGGCACTGCGACTTTTTATAAGTTGAAAGAAAGTAAAGTGGTTTATTTATTTATTTATTTTTTTTAAACGTGACTATAGGGAAATACGTTCTTTGAGCAACGATGATCAACATCGCTGGGTAAAGCGTCTGTACAGTAGCATAAATTCACTTCAATGTTCGTATATTGGTATTTGTATTTAGTGATAACAAGTCAATTTGGTGAAATAATCCCTTTACCATTACTAGCAATTACTCGCTAGAGTATTCCAGCATTAAAGGCTTCGGACCTCCGTGAAAGAAGGAATGCAGTAATCGTATCAGTTCTGAAGGTCAGGAATGGTTATTGGCTCGCTTGGAGGAAAATAAAGACATCAGCTGTTTGGAAAGGAACGAGAACTAATAACTAACATCTGTTCTCTAGACTGTCACACAATGGGGACAGTCGGATTTGTTTTTAAATGTTTTAAACTTCTCAACTATCAATCAACCACATTTAATTCTACATAAAACAACCATAAAAGACAGAAATACTTTATAATTTTTAGGACTCACACAAGTCAAAAAATTAACACGGTTACCCAACTCTAAAAATCTCTTTAACAAATACAAGCCTTGAATTTGCTGAGGATACTTAGCAATACGCAATGGGGAGCTTACATTCCATCGTGCCTGTACCAGGTCATCCCTGGATTTTCTGGATGACAGTTTCTGTACTTGTTAAAAGACATTTGGGTTTTGTGATAGAAATAATGGAATTATTTTTATTTATTAAATGAAAAAAAAATAAATAATTTCTTTCTACGGATAATGTGTATATATATATATATATATATATATATATATATATATACGTGTGTGTGTGTGTGTGTGTGTGACTCATTCGTTCAAAATTATTTCTTATAGTACTCCATTTTTCTAAATTCACTAAGACATATAATGCTAATATGAATGTTAGATATTAAAGAAAAAATAATTACAAAAAAAAAATAGATATGTGAATGTTTTGAAATACTTTAAAAATGAAATATAATGTACAATTTCACATTAAGAACAAATGGACACTATTTGAAGATGTTCATCAGTTACATGTTTTGTTAATTTATGTTTCTCATTGTTCCTGAGTGCTTTGAGAAAATATTTTTTTTGGTTTCTTTGGAAATAAAATAAATATTTTTGGGTTTCATTGGATTATATACAGTACAATAGAAAAACTTAACGATGAATGTTTTCAAACTATTCCTAATTACATAATATGCATTTACTTTTAGGATCAATGGAGTATATAATGATTTTAATAGTAAGTCTGTAATCGTTCGAAGACCTTAATTGAAATGTACATTTCTAAACTGGAAATGTAGATTTGTGGTAAAATATTCTTGAGTGGTTTCTGATGTTAAGTTAATGTCCTTGTGCAAATTCTATAATTTGTCGCAGATTTTAGCAGATTTGCCTTAAGGGAAATCAGCTATTGAGGTCGTACTCATGATGCGAGTTTCGAAAAATTTCTTCAAATGTCCATCGATCCTTACCCAGGATGACGAAATGAGGTCCGTTCAAAATATATATATATATATATATAAATATATTATAATATATATATATATATATATATTTGTCTTTTAACGCTCTAGTGGTCGCAATTTTTGTTTGATCGTTACCAAACTCGGAATTTAATCGTTTTATAAAAAACGGAAGATCAAGTTTGTTAATGGCTGAAATCGGACAAGTTGGAGGGGGGGTTTAAAGGGGGGGATTTTTGAAAATTCAAAATATCTCCGTTATTATGCGTCAGATCGAAAAATTGTATAGGATCATTCTTATTGCAAATTAAATTTACTATAAATATTGTTCTATACATTTTTTCTGTATCTTGAATATTAACCGAGATATTTGCATTTGTATTCTGCGTGTGGTCGCCAGTAGGCTATGTTCGGACTTTGCGCCTAGAGCTCTGGCGGCCGTTTCCATAACTATTCGTCCCTCGTGAATAGGTTTAAAGGTTAGGTTAACTGTTTTTTGGGGCTAGACACTACTGGGTTATAAAGCCCTTAATAATGTTTTAGGTTTAGAGGTTTCTTACTACTACAGTTGTTATCTCTATTGTAAAACTTCAGGTGGGAAATCTGCTTAGTTTACGCAGCCCCCGCGTGACGGACTTTTTTATTCGCATCATGATTCAATAGCTTATCTCTGAAGACAGTAATAATTGATTGTATACTAGAGCTGAGGGTAAGCGGATCAGTAAAAATATTTAAAAAATTCTGTTTAACGAATAGCTCCTTGATTTGGCTGACCTAGTTGTAGCGAAAAATATTTGATGGTGACTGGGTTAGGTAACCAACTATTTTCCACAGACAATATTTTGAATAACCGGGTAAGGGAGGCTTTTAAAATGTGACTGGATACAAAGGCTGTTCCAGTTTCAAGCCTTATGATGTTATTGGATATTGCATTTTATTGAAAAAGCTATTTGTAGAAATTAATTTCCGTTTGTCCCATTAATTCTGAGTAGCTCAGATCCCAAACTGGAGCCCCGTACACTAATAGCACTAAGGATTTTCACCCTTCCATTCCAACTTCTGCATTTCGTCCCCGCAAGTATTTTAAGGACTGTACCGGATACTGCGTTAATAATTTGGATACTGCGCTTGTAGACTGTTCAAGGAAAATGCCAAAAACAGTAAAGTGGATCCTTAAATTACAAAATAAACTTCAACTGCTCAATTTCATTCAAATATGATCTAGAACTAATAGAATAATATTAATAGTATAATAATATCACTCAGCAGGGCAGACGTGGAGGCTGATATCGCAGGACGCCTCTAAATGTGGGCAACTTATGTTCTTTTTATAAAAGTTAATAATGGATGTCTGGCATAATTTGTCATTTTCAAAAAGTTTTAACTAACAATTAGTAGTTTTAAAAATAGAAGGGGTGAGGGCAAGTGCATCCAAAATTCGGCAACAGTTTATCCGACATTTTAGTATTGAAATCTTGCCAGCCATTTATTACGAAGAAACATTCTTCAAGGCAGATATGACGGAACGCAATGAATATCTTTAACAAGGGACGCATTCATGACGTATTATGTAACGTCCGTTTACAGGCGTAAAGTTATAAATACGTGAAATAAGAGCAACTCAACGAACCTTTACGGGCCTTGTCAACCCCCCCACCCCAACTCACTGCGAGCAGCATGGGAATTTTAAAGGGAAAAAAGTTCGTCACACAGGAGCTGCGTAAACTAAGCAGATTTCCCACGTGAAGTTTTGCAATAGAGAAATCTGCCTAATAATAACAGTAGTCGTAAGGAATCTCTAAACCTATTCACGAGGGAAGAACAGTTACGGAAACGGCCGCCCTAGCTCTCGGCGGAAAGTCCCGAACATAGCCGACTCCACACACAGAATACAAATGCAAATATCTCGGTTAATATTCAAGATAGGGAATAAATGTATAGAACAAAATTTACAGTAAATTTAATTTACAATATGATAGGTTAAATACAATTTTTTGATCCGACATATGGTAACAGAAATATTTCGAATTTTCGAAAATCTCCCCCTTTAAACCCCCTCTTCCACTGGTCCGATTTCAGTTCCCTAGAGGGAAATCTACTAAATTCGCATATGGACACTGCGTGTAATTTTATTAAATTGACAAATTGTTATGATGCACTTTATATGGAAAATTATTCCATTCTAATGTTTTATGTGGATATACATTATCCATTTCAATACATTGCATCGAAAAATATCACGGATCCTTTCAAGATAAAAAAAATAGTACTATACACATCGTATTCCATCTCCAATTGGTACGATGAAATTTGCAATTATCTATTTCCACTGATCTCTAATCCCACCTACTTTAGTGTTCTTTCATTAGAAGTCCACCCCACAGGAGATGCGTAAACTTAGCAGAATTCCCAAGTGCTGTTATGTCTCATGACTAGGGTTGAAAACAAATAAGTATGAATAACTCTCTTTATACGAAATATATGAGTTATCGAATAAAGTTATAGAACAATAATTATGGAACATCAATAGTCTAACAATCTACCAAATCGTACAATTTCTCCAACCGACCAATAATAAACGAGATACCTTTAAATTACGAAACCTTCTCCCTAACTCTGCCATTTTGTGATTAACGAATATGAACAGTAAATTTGAAATTAATGGTTAAATATTGTTTCTGGTACAGATCAAATAACATTTTTGGAGTCAAAACCGGATATCTTAATTGGTAGTACTATGTATTTGCATATATATAGGTACGTACCTCAAATAGCAAAAGTACAATGAACACAATATTTAGTATGTAAGCTTCGAATGAAGTGGTTCATGATATATCAGCTTATTGTTAATATGAAATGAGTAAGAGTGGGGGATAAATGAAGGATGAAAATGGTTATTTATTATACAAGTGACGAAAGTAGATCATTTTACAACTCGAGTGAAACGTTTACCCACACGAGCGAAGCCAGTGTGGTAATTTCACAATAGTTGTAAATTCTACTTTCCTGAAGAGTGTAATATTAAATTTTTTCTGTAATCGTGTAATACATGATCAGATCTAACCAGAATATGAACAAAATTAGGATGTTGTGAAGATTATGGTATGTTGTTGGTAGGTTATAAGCATGGTTGTGAAAGGTTATAAGCATAGTTATAAAACAACTAGTGATGATAGTGAAGTAGTGCAGTTATAAACAAGTGCAGGTTATAAACAAGGAAGGTAATTATTATATTTAAATTTTAAAATATATTTATTATTTCCACCAATAATTCATTCACATTCAATTTATTTTGTTAAAATAAATTCTTACAATGTTAAGAAACTTTTAAAAGCATTTAATTTCCAACTTCAAATTATTTTTTAATTTATACTTATTACTAATTAAGAAGGCAATTCACTTTCTTCACTCTATTGCAAAATGTTTCACTTTCTTCACTCATTTCACTTTAGTAATGTTACCATTATTCAACGATTACAGAAATAAAATAATTCAAATATCTTGGTTAATAATCAAGATAGAGAAAAAAGTGTATTATAAAATTTATGGAACATTAAAGTTTGCAATAAGATTGCTTCCATACAATTTTTCGATCCAACTCCCCCCCTACCGCTTGTGCCATTTCAATGGTTAAAAAGCGTGTTTTTTTTGTTGTTTTTTTTTTACAAAAAAAAAAAATATCGAGTAGCGTAACGATCAAACAAAAACTAACTGATACTGCCACAACGTTAACAGTCCAATATATATAGTTTTGAATGGGCCTCATTTTCGTCATCTCCTGCGTAGGATCGATGGACATTTGATGAGGTTTTTCGGAAAGTCGCGTCATGAATTTGGCTTCAGTAGCTGATTTCCCTCATGGAAAATCTGCTAAAAAGAAGAGGCCCACAACTACACGATAAATCAGTCGTAAATAAGAAATTTCAATATTCTGGGGCTAATAGTATTACAGTTTAACGCATAAAACTTTTAAATTTTATTTGTAAATTTTCGCCATTAGAATATTATACTAAGTATTGATTGAGTAGTGAACTATTGATTTATTTATCGTAAAAGAGCTGAAGAAAATGATGGTTTCATTTATTCAGCCTTTATTTTAAACGCTCCATAGAAATAAGCTATTGAAGTAATGTTCATGACGCGATTTTCAAAACATTTCCTCGAATGTCCATCGATCCTACCCAAAGAGATAACGAAATTGAGGTGCATTCAAAATTATATCTCTATATATGTATAGACCTCATTTTCGCTCTCTCCTGGGTATGGCCGATATACACGAGAGGAAATGTTTCAAAAATTCTAAAGGGAAATCTACTAAAAGTGAATCAAGAAGATGAATATAAGGAATATTTAAAGGAAATAAGGGAATATAAAATGAATCATTCAATGACAAATGGACAACCTAATAAGTCATCCAGCCAGGAATAGCTCAGGAAGAATAATACCCAAAATAAGTAAAATTGATGCTGATATCATTATCATATCAGCACCTGTTGGAGCTGGTTATCAATCGGGACATGTTCTGCTGGATTTTCTAGCCAGTGTCGAGTTTTGGGAAGCCGAAGGTCATCACGTACCACTCTGACCAGACCTTCTAGCGTAAATCCATTCACCGATGTAGTGGTGGGGGAAGGTGTATATATAGTCTGCCCAGATTATGGCCAGGCAGTAGTCAGCCTATCACGGTAACTAGCACATCATCAAAAATGATCAAGGTATGCATTGACTAGTACGGGAAGCTGAAGGTGTGAAATACTTGAGGTTTTCCCACTAGATACTTCTTTACGCGAATGACACGAGCATTTGGGCAAATTAATGAGTTTTAATCTATTGCTGACATTCAAATTTTTTAGAATAATATCGTTCTCATATATAGCGAAATAAAGCTATCCTCTCAATCACACGCTTGAAAAAGTCATTTTTTGAGTTGGTAAATGTAAAAAAAATGTAATTTCTAAACATTAATAGAAATCGATATTTCACACGAACTTTCAATTACCATTTGTCATAAAATAATATAGAAAACCAGGTAAATGCTAACCATAGAATATATTTGATCCAATAGTTGACGAAATATCAATATTATAACTAAATAATTAGATCCCTAAATCCATATTACAGAAGTTCATAATGTCATCAATATTTTTATATTTTAAATTGATAAAAATTGCTGTAAAACAATTGAAGATGAAAATAAGACCGTATTCAGATTTTGTTTTTTAATATATTATAATTTAACATTTTTCAGATTGTAGCAGCAGTCTGCCTCCTTGGAGTAGTGTCAGCCCAGTACGGCGGACATGGAGGAGGATATGGAGGACATGAAGAACACGTAGACTATTTCGTGAGTAAACTTATAGCAGTTCATAAAAGCTTGGATAAATGTCTGATACAATAAATAACCAAATATTAACAATCCACAGGCCCCAGCTCACTACAAGTTCGAATACAGCGTGAACGACCCTCACACCTACGACATCAAGAAGCAGTCAGAGGAGAGGAAAGGAGATGACGTCAAGGGATACTACAGCCTCCACGAAGCTGATGGAACTGTGAGAGAAGTCCACTACACTTCGGACAAACACAACGGATTCAACGCTGTAGTCCATAGGTCCGGACACGCCCAGCACCCCCAGAAATACGGAAGCTCGAATGAAGCTTACTACGGACACGGAGGATCACAAGGAGGTTACGGAGGACATGGAGGTGCCAGCTCTTCATACTCATTCGATGGAAAATACTAAATCTGACTGTTTTTGTATATTAGGAATTTTGTACAGTTTTTTACTTTTGTAATAAAATATTTTTAAAAAAAAAAAAAAAACCACATGTGTTTTCCCACTTTCCAGGCGATGAAAAGGAATTCTGTTAAAATACTTCAAGATTCTAGAATATCACAAAATTTACTTATTCAATTGATATTTCATTTTCTAGCAAGGCAGTTTAAAACAAAGAAGAAACGGATTCTATAGACAAGGTGAAAATTGAAACCAAATTAAAATATTTCCCAAATATATGACAAAAATAATGCACAATCTAAAATATTGCGTGCTAATAAAATGATTTAGAAAAATAATAAAATAGTTAAGGGGCTCAGGTTAGCTATCTGAGTTAAAGCGTTGATTTCAGTCTCACATGGTAAACCTAGAGTGTCGAGTTCAATTTACGCCTGGGCAATAGGAATTTATTTAGTGACGGAATTCATTAAATAAAATCACTGGCTAGAAAAGGGTGGTAACAAATATTACAAATGAGGAGAAGGCATGAATACCAAGGGCTCTTGGAGAGTGAGTGTGTCTTGATTTAAGATCTTTCTGGGCTTATACCGAAGGCGACATAGGTTGCTACGTGATTTATTAAAGTATGCATAGAGATTGATTGATTGTCCATTTCATAGTTAAGTGCAAAGATGTCAAATGAATTTGGGTCCCTTTAATTGATTTGAATGAGTAAAAATATACCAACGGATTTAGAGGGTCTTACACAGTTAAGATAAAAGATGCCAAAGATTTTAGGGTCCCTTGCATAGATAAGTACAAATATACCAACGGATTTAGAGGGTCTTACACAGTTAAGATAAAAGATGCCAAAGATTTTAGGGTCCCTTGCATAGATAAGTACAAATATACCAACGGATTTAGAGGACCTTACACTGTTAGGAAAAAAGATGCCAAAGATTTTAGGGTCCCTTGCATAGATAAGTACAAATATCCCAACGGATATAGAGGACCTTACACTGTTAGGAAAAAAGATGCCAAAGATTTTAGGGTCCCTTGCATAGATAAGTACAAATATACCAACGGATTTAAGGTCCCTTTCCATTGTTATGAACAAAGATACAATCTTATTTAGGGTCTCTTGCATAGATAAGCAATGATGCCAAGTAATTTAAGGTCCCTTTTCATAGTTATACTGATTTAGGGTCACTTGCGTAGATAAGTACAATGATGCCAAGTGATTTAAGGTCTCTTTCCATAGTTATGCACAAAGATACAAACTGATTTAGGATCTCTTGCATAGATAAGTACAAATATACCAACGGATTTAGAGGGTCCCTTTACACTGTTATGATAAAATATGCCAAAGATTTTAGGGTCTCATGCATAGATAAGTACAATGATGCCAAGTGATTTAAGGTCTCTTTCCATAGTTATGCACAAAGATACAAACTGATTTAGGGTCTCTTGCATAGATAAGTACAATGATGCCAAGGGATTTAAGGTACCTTTCCATAGTTATGCACAAAGATACAAACTGATTTAGGGTCTCTTGCATAGATAATTACAATGATGCCAAGGGATTTAAGGTACCTTTCCATAGTTATGCACAAAGATACAAACTGATTTAGGGTCTCTTGCATAGATAAGTAATGATGCCAAGGGATTTAAGGTACCTTTCCATAGTTATGCACAAAGATACAAACTGATTTAGGGTCTCTTGGATAGATAAGTACAATGATGCCAAGGGATTTAAGGTACCTTTCCATAGTTATGCACAAAGATACAAACTGATTTAGGGTCTCTTGCGTAGATAATTACAATGATGCCAAGGGATTTATGGTACCTTTCCATAGTTATGCACAAAGATACAAACTGATTTAGGGTCTCTTGCATAGATAATTACAATGATGCCAAGGGATTTAAGGTACCTTTTCATAGTTATGCACAAAGATACAAACTGATTTAGGGTCTCTTGCATAGATATTACAATGATGCCAAGGGATTTAAGGTACCTTTCCATAGTTTTGCACAAAGATACAAACTGATTTAGGGTCTCTTGCATAGATAATTACAATGATGCCAAGGGATTTAAGGTACCTTTCCATAGTTATGCACAAAGATACAAACTGATTTAGGGTCTCTTGCGTAGATAATTACAATGATGCCAAGGGATTTAGGGTACCTTTCCATAGTTATGCACAAAGATACAAACTGATTTAGGGTCTCTTGCATAGATAAGTACAATGATGCCAAGGGATTTAAGGTACCTTTCCATAGTTATGCACAAAGATACAAACTGATTTAGGGTCTCTTGCATAGATAATTACAAAGATATCTAGGGATTATAGGTTCCTTGAATTTATAGATACAAATATGCCAGGGGATTTAGTCATTTTGCATAGTGCGGTAAAAATATGTCCAGAGAGTTAGTGTCCTTTTACTTATTTGGGTGCAAAGTCAAACAATGGATTTAGGGTCTGTTGCACTGTTCGGTAGAAAGCTACCAAGGGATTTAGGGTTCATGAGTAGTTAGGCACACAGATGCTAAGGGATTCAGAGTACCTTCCACTGTTAGGTTAAAAAGGTGCAAGGATTTAGGGTCATTTTGCCTAGTCTGGCACAAAGATTCAAAGTGTTTTTGGATGCTTTTAGTTATTTATGTGCAAAGCCACTCAAGGGATTTAGGTTTTCTTGCATTATTATGCAAAGAAGAAGATACCAAGAGTACTAATGTCCCATGAATTATTAATATTGCGTTCACTAATGATTAATCATTAGCGGGCTCTAAGGGAATTAATCTTCATCGCGTGATTACATAATTAATTTATGTGAAACATAATAAAGAATCGAATGTATTTTTGGCTCAAATACTAATTGGTTAATGACGTCAACAAAGAAGCGAAGTGGCTGAATGAGTTGTGGGAACATTTTTTGATGCTCAGGATCCACGTCTGGGAATTATTGACTCTGCCTGATCCAAAAAGTAAAGAATAGTGACAGGATAATGACACAAAACTAATGTCCAGAAATTTCTAAGATGGTGGTACGGCAAAAATAACAAAACATCTGAAAGGTGGCTGGTAAATGTACAACAATAAATGCAACAAGAAGATTAATAAGGTGAAAGGAACATGTGAAAGAACTATAGCGAAATTTCTGACATACGAAGCAATATGTCAAAACAAGAACTCAAGTGAAATATTTATTTAGATGACCGGAACATGCTCAACAAGAATTCAAACGAAACATTTAATAAGGTGACTGGAACATGTTCTACAAGAACTCAAGCGAAACATTTATTTAGATGACCGGAACATGCTCAACAAGAATTCAAACGAAACATTTAATAAGGTGACTGGAACATGTTCAACAAGAACTCAAGCGAAACATTTAATTAGGTGACCTGGAACATGTTCTACAAGAACTCAGGAAAAAGTCTGATATATACAAAAACATGTCCTACAAGGAATGAAGTTAAAATTCAAATACTATCCAAGAGGATCTGCAAGAAATCCATTCAAATGTCCAAAAAGATGACTGGCAAAACCCTACTGAACTGAAACTCTTTTAAAAAGACTAATGAAATGACACAAAGATTTCCCACAAAAACTGTTGGAACAGGTGACAGACCTTAGAGTAAGAACTCCAATTATTGCTAACAGGCATATGCCCAAGTACTGAAGGGAATGGTGTCAAGATATTGTCCCAGAATAGATGTGAAATTACGATGACGGTGGCTTGGTCCGAAAATGTCTGAACTTTCTATGAATTTTATCTATTGATAATAACAACCAACTTCACTCTATTTTCCTTTTTAATGTATCCTGCACAAAAAGTTTGGCTACATCTAGATCTATTCTTTATGTAACTTGTGACGATTTCTTCCAAACTTTTCCATTAATAGTTTTTACACGATTGAAGGTTAATAGACTATTAATGTTCTATAAAATAATGTTCTAATTATTTATTAAACATTTGAAATATATGTAAATGTCGTCTGACGTAACCATATTTCAGTTGCGCCAATACCGGCCATTGGCTTCTTACAGCTGAGTCCAATTAAACGGCATTGATGTCTGGCCGAGCGAGTGGGAGTATTCTAGCCAATACATTCCTTTCTGGGGCATGGGTAGTTGTTTATGTCACCCATTTACGAGCCTTTCAAATAACCTAATTTGCGTTTCTCGGCTTTCGTGTTCAAAAGCTGACAACAAAATATCGGTTTTTACTTTTTACAAGTTTTATATTTAAAACTGTCTGTGTCACTCATATTGTCGTGTTTAAATAAAAATTATTTTCATAAATAACCCCTCTCTACAAGATAAGACTTAGTCACCTATTCACCAGTGTCTTCTTGATCCATATATATATTGGACTCTTAAAATTAATACCAAACTTTAAACATTTAAGTTCCTTATTTTCGGAACTAATTGTTGAACCAAGCAGTTAAATCTGTTCCTTTTATTAATCCCTGAGTAAAATATCGGCCCATACGCTTTGTGAAAGTTTACTACTTCCATTATATCGGTAACATGAAATTTTAATATAAATAAATTGTAATTATGTTTTGTTTGAATTTCCATTTAATTTCAGTGGGGATAAGTCTTTTGCACATTTTAAAACATTCTAAGAACAATGACATCAAAATTGAAAATCTTGTCTGTTTCGTCTCTCGTTTATTACTCGATAACTTAAAAACGGCTAAGAGGAATTTTATGAAATGTTATAGTTGTCATTTAACTATCCCAAGGTACAACATAGCATGTATGAGAATCCAAATTTTCAATTTCCAAAACCAAATGTTTCGGTTTTATCTAAAAAATGTGTTGAACGAATAGTGTTTAGAATACCAATTTTGGTCTTAATTTGTTATTTACATTTATAAAATTTGAAATTGTGGGTTCCGCCTTCCGGGTGCTTCAAGAAATGCTTCATGCTTAAAACTATAAATATGACTAATTCGAATGCCATGAATGGATTATTTAGTGCTCCCGATAATATAATATTTATATTAAACCATTATTATACAAATTAATTTCGGATAACAATAATTCTAATAACAATTTCATCTAACTGATTATTTTTGATGTAAAGGGCGTTTCTTCCATTGTGGGTATTCCTGGATGATTTTTGTATACAATCCTTATATATCCATGGGGAACCATTTCTATTTCAACCCGTCAACAATGTGCAACACAGCTAGTATTAAACATAATGTGAATACATTTCAGTTCCCTTGCTGTGATAAATAGTTGTAAGAGATGGCTTCCTCATCTAACATATTTTTGTTGGAGCAAGTCCCATAACAATTTAATTTATGTTATTCAAGTGTCACAATAGGGATGATTTACAGACAATTCATCAGTTTAGGTGAAGTCAAAGTTATGAGAAGCCAACTATACTTTTAACGTATGGAACAGCTCTTTTAAATTAAAATTAGCTCACACCAGCAAGGGAGTTACACCCCCTTAACCACCCTTTAGGCAAGCGATGCCTTCGCCTAGTGGTAAAGCGATCCCTTCGAGATCGCCATGCGCTGACTCGAACTTCGCCTGCGCGATTTACATATATATATATATATATATATATATATATATATATATATATATATATATATATATACTGTTATTTACGTCCACTTTATGCTACTATGGATAATCGGGATGGGTTATCTACAGATTATCACCCTATTCTAGCCAGGGTGGGCCCATGGAGTGTATTTAATGAGCCCGTCACCAAATAAATGTCTACTGCCCAGGGCGGGAATCGAACCCGCCACTCTAGGTCTATCACGTGAAATTAAGACCAACGATTTAATTCGCACGGCCAACCTGAGCCCCCTCCCCTCGCGATTTCTGACTTTTATTTAAAAGTGTATTTTCTAGATTCGTTATTATTATCATTACATCTGTAATGGTTATCCGCAAATAATAAAAATGATGCCCAGTCGGTTGGGAAAGAATTTATTTCGTATACTGTATCATTCAAGAAGGAAAAAAGAAAAAAAAAATCAAATATATATCTGACAAAAAATTAATTACCTATATTCATGAAAAACTTTATGTTAACAGAAGCAATTGATATAAATTGAATAATAAAATTAACAAAATATGAAATCCTTACCATGTACTGTACTTTGAAAAACATCCATTATAATAAACCGTTTTATTTACTTTTGTGAATTTTTTAAATAGGGGAAGTAGAAAAACCTATTTAAATCATATTAAAATGAATACAATTCCAATAAGTAAATTTAACGTTTTTATAAATAAAAAAAAAACATTAAAAAAAGAGAGAAGAAAAAGAAGCCGTAATAGTTCTGTGATTATCTGCGATTCAATTTTTCGTTACCATGGTATTGACAGAAGCAAGATATAAACCAGAAGAACGAATGATGCATAAATTACTCAGATTTTCCAATGGAATTGAATTCTACAATTCTCATTCCAAATGAGGGAAACTGTTTTTATGGTCTTGATGATTGGGTTGTTAACGGGAGGCAACGCAAGTGTTGGAAATTTCATAAAGTTATATAGTAAATATTATTAAAAATACGTGTTGTTTTACGGCTTTATCTAATTAATTTACATATTTGTTTAATTGCAAAATGTTTCTAAAAAAACATAAAATTTCTTCTTTATTGTAAATGAAGTAAAATAATAAACTATTCTACACGCCTTTTATGCGCTCTTCTGAGTTTATTTCATTATTAATTTAATTTTATGCTAACATACCATATTAGGAAAGCAGTTCTTCAGGTGTAGATTTGTTTCTCTTATCAATTCGGAAGACCAATGTAATTCACAATGGATGTAAAGCTAATAGTCTTTATCTAGTACGTTATTAGAAACCAAAGGTTGGTAGTAAACTATAATTTTGAGCGATTCTAGTATAGCCATTTAAGTCATATTAAATAACAGGGAGCGTTCGTCGACGTTTTGAAAGAATTTGAAATCATTTTAAGGAAATCCTTACTAGGTCAAGCTTATATTTTATATAGCATTTGGTTCAATGAATGGCTTTATATGAGTTTTTTCCATAGAATAAATGTTTGTTATATTGTAATTAAACATCAATATGAACAATAACTATTCGATTAATTAATTAATACTACTAAGTTTGAGCCAATCGGAATCCAGAGTTATTTAGGTTGGCGCGGTTGGAACTCAAGAGATGGTTTCGCAATATCTCGAAGGTTCACTTTCATTGCTTGATGAATATCTTGAGCGGAAGTTTGAAACAGATAGAAACACGACTGATATAGATAATTATAAGCAGATTGAAAACATTCTATCATTCACAGAATACTTGTAGACATTCTCTTTATCTACTAGAATCCTTGTGAATGGATAGTTTACCTTGATTTGACCGTTTATTCCGATACCTCAATTATTCTGACAATGGGGATAATGTGGATACAAACCGTTGTGTTTATATTTTTTCTCGTTTTTTAAAAAATTATTACAAGCAATTTTAACACTGTTTCTTTATTGCTCTTATAAGGTATTATTATAGGTAATACTATTTTAGAAAGTGCATTCAAATGCTCATTGATCTTACCTACCTGATGATTTAACAGAGAGGATTGTTCGAAATTGCATATTCCCACTTGTTGATTTATACATTTCGTTGCAACTGTAATATTAACCGATATAATACAAAATTTTATTTCTTCTATTTCTTGGTGACTTATTTAAATTCAACTATAATCCTCCAACATCCTACTGCTCTAGTATTAAAACAATAAAGTATAGTGTACATCCGATTTAGATCATTTCCGTCGAAATTAAAAATATTTGAAAATGAGGACAAATCACAAGGCTAATCCAGTAGATAAAATAAAAACACTTTTCGATAAGGTGGCCATAAATCCGTCTTTGTTAAGACGGTTGTATCCATAAACATATTTAATTATGAAAACGTAATGATAATTGGCTTAATAAGTATCAAAACGAAGCGGAAAATAAAGGGAATTATTCATGTAATTAAAAATAAGAAAAAAAGGAAGTTACTGAAAAACGGTGATAAAGCTCTAAGGCCAAATAGTTTTTTAATATTATCGATGTAGGATAATGTCTGTCTGTATAATCCGACCTAAATTTGAACTTTCAATTTTAATATAATATAATTTTGGATAAATGTAAATGTACTAGTATATAGAAATAAAACATATATATATATATATATATATATATATATATATATATATATATATATATACTAGCTCAGATACCCGGCTTCGCTCGGGAATTCATTTGAGGCTGAATGGTGATGGTATTTTTTTTGGAAAGGCTTTACTTTGCACAATATTTTGACATTTACCCGTCCCAGTGTTTAGGGTTAATACCCGTTGTTGGCATTTGTTAATAATAAAATTATTTTTTTATCTAAGTGTTCACTGTCCTCCAAATTGTCATATTTCCCGTCTCCTGTGGATTATGCATAGATTTCAGTTATTAAGGACAAAATATTAACATAAAATTGAATTAATTTTTCCAGGTGAGGTTGCTGGTAGTTCATATCGGAATGAATTGTTGAGCATATCAATATTTCTACGCAAATTACTTGCTCCACACATTTTTCCTGGAGAAATGTATAAAAGAAAAATTAATCTAAATAACAAAGTAAAAAACTTTTGTTATGTTCATATTTGCCGAAAAACGAATAGAAAACGAAATACCGCTATTTTTAAATTCAGGCCTCCCTTACAACCCCCACTCCTGCCCGTCCTTAGAAATATCGGTATGGCTTGTTATAATGAAAGCGTTAGTGCTAATACACATACCGAGTTTTATTTATTTCGGTTGGGACTTTTGTCCCAAATAAAATTGTTCACTTCCCCTATAGGTTTTAGCGAATATCTCGTTTGTAATTCCGTATACGAAAAAAGTGTATATGACAAACGTTACTCTAAATAACAAAATAAACAACTTTTGTTATGTTCATATTTGCCGAAAAACCAATAGGAATCGAAATATCGCTATTTTTAATTTCTGGCTTTCCTTATAAACCCCACTCCTGTTCGTCTCAGAGGATATTAATATAGCCTAAAGTAGAAATTAAATATTAAATTATATTATTTTATTATGTAATAGAATATATATTATATATATATATATGTATGTTAACTCTCTAGCGGTCGCAAATTTAGTCGTTTTATGTAAAAAGAAAGATCAAGTTCGTTAATGGCTGAAATCGGACCAGCTGGAGGGGGGGGGGTTAGAGGGGATTTTCGAAAATTCAAAATATCTTCAAAAAATCAATTGTGTAGCTTGTTTTTAGTACTTTCTTGTTTCCATCATTACGTAAACCCCCCCCCCCCCCTCTCCCGCCCAAAATACTCTACAGCTTTAGCAGATTTCCCTTTAGGGAAATCAGCTATTGAGGTCGTACTCATGACGCGATTTTCGAAAAATTTCCTCAAATGTCCATCGATCCTACCCAGGAGATGACGAAAATGAGGTCCGTTCAAAATTATATTTATATTAGTCTGTTAATGCTCTAGCGGTCGCAATTTTTTAATCGTTTTATGTAAAAATGTAGATCAGGTTCGTTAATGGCTGACATCGAACCAATGGGAGGGGGGGGTTTAGAAGGGGAGATTTTTGAAAATTCAAAATATCTCCGTTATTATGCGTCGGATCGAAAAATTGAATAGAATTAATCTTATTGCAAATTAAATTAACTATAAATATTGATCTATACATTAATTCTCTATTCTGAATATTAACCGAGATTTATGCATTTTTATTAAATTATTATTATTATTATTTATTAACGTCCACTTTATTTTTATTAAATGTGGACGGATAACGCACGAGTGAGTTTCCCGCCAAAAGTCGGTCGTTTCTGTAAATGCTCGGTTTTCGTAAAGAGATTTCTCTATTGTATAACTTCACGCGGGAAATCTGCTTATTCTGCTTAATAACTCGATTTCTTCAGTTCACAGTGCCAATTCAAAATGTTTTTTTAAGCAATCTAGATTTTAGGGGGTTCGAATAAATTCATTATGTACCTACATGGAAACGTGAAAAATTATGGCTCACAATCAGTTGGATTATTCTGTTAAGCGGAAATAAATTCAACCTTCATCCATTTTTTTTAATTTATTCCCATTCAAATTAATAGTTTTTATTTTTGTTCATGATGATTCGAAAAATGCATTTTATTTCTTCACAAATTCTTATGAGGAGATCACTTTGCAACAGACTTCTTTCAATTTCCCAATATACTTAACATAATTTCCCACTGATCCGTTACTAATTAACAACTCATAGAGATCTCCATGTTGTGAATGTTAGAGTTAACTATCTTAAAGTATATATCAGACTGATAATTATATAACTAAGAATTGAGAGCACGTATGGCTAATAATTGTGTAAAGAATTCTTGTTTTTACTGATTCACTTCACCAATTGTCTTTAGTTGTCAATGAAATTTGTAGGAATGTAGTCTAATTCTTATTATAATATCAAAGTCTAATTATGGCAATATCAAACCTTTTTTACATAGGAGTTATATGAGAAATAGAGATTAAAGTGCAGATGAAAATCTGGTTAGGAACTTTTTTTCGTTTTAGCGTTTTTTCATTTTAAAAAAAGAAGCAACGTTATTATTGAAGTTTTCTCGTGGCTAAAATACACTAAATGTCCTTCAAGTCTTTGTGAATCGTAGTATATTACAGCCAAAAACAACATCTGATTGAATTTTTAAGATTTGATATCTATCTACGAAAAAATGTATGACACAGTAATTGTAATCACCGATGCTTTTACAGAATTAGTCCTATAACATTTTTCAATCTCATAATGACAGAGATATTTGTAATTTTACAACCCCCCACCCCCTAACACCCCCCCTAACACCCCCCACCCCCTAACACCCTACCCTATTCCTAGTCTGATTTTCGCCATTAACGAATATGATCTTTAGTTTACTAAAATGGTTAGATATCGAGTTTGGCATAGAATGAAAAATATTTTCGAGTCAATTCAAAAAATCATAATATATGGCGTCACCCCATAACAAAACAAATTATAAACGAGTAACACTTCTTCAGCTATGTAGCTGATAATACATATTTCAACCAGAGACTGTAATAGTGCCAACAACGTGTCTTAAAATGTCCCATGAAAATATAAATGCGGTCAATTCAAAAGTTTGTTTGATTTTTTTCATGAATAACTGATGATTAAGTTTCCTACCATAATGGCCGCAAACGGTTCATCGAAAGGATAACATCTAAATAATTTCGTTATTATGGTTAGAATGCATGGCAAAAGTCACTAGGAAAAATGGATTGGCCTCTGAAGAGATAGTATATTGGCAACGAATCATATGGGAGATTTTTAGTGAAGTATACTTGAAAAAAAGGAGTTATGTATTTTTGGAAGCCCTTGCCATTACATTATGAAATATATATGAATATTGAGCTCAGAAAAGCTATAAGGCGTATAAAAAGTCCGTCACGCAGGGACTGCGTAAACTAAGCAGATTTCCCACGTGAAGGTTTACAATAGAGAAATCTGCCTAATAATAACAGTAGTATGAAGGTATCTCTCGACCTATTCACGAGGGAGGAATAGTTACCAAAACGGCCGCCAGAGCTCTCGGCGGATAGTGCCGACCACACTCAATACAAATGCAAATATCTCGGTTAATATTCAAGATACAGAATAAATGTAAATTTATAGTAAATTTAATTTGCAATAAGATGTATTCTATACACTTTTTCGATCCGATGCATAATAACGGAGATATTTCGAATTTTTAAAAATCCCCCCTCTAAACCCCCCTCCCACTAGTCCGATTTCAGCCATTAACGAACTTGATCTTTCTTTTTACATAAAACGCTTAAATATGAAGTTTGGTAACGATCAAACAAAAATTGCGACCGCTAGAGCGTTAACAGACAAGTATATATATATATATATATATATATATATATATATATATATATATATATAATTTTTCGATTTCTGAAAACTTCAATCCATCATCAATATTGGACCATATGTAATATTGAAATATTGATACAGATTAAACAGGGTATTGTAACGGAATGCTAAATAACTTTCCCTATGTTTCGTTCTAGAACTATAAAACTCTGTTTAGCTCATTCATACCCTGTTGCCTTCAAATTATCACTATTTAATTTGTTTTTGCTTTAGCTAGTACTAGTTGATGTTTTTATAACTTAAAACACGCTAGAATAATTCTACTATTTATCAATGAGCCAAGTGGCTATCCACATTATCCATCCAACAAAACAATTGGAAAACTCGCCAACAGAAAACGCCCAGTCGGCTAACTTCCTGAAAGAGCATTCTAAATTTTGAGATTTGAACATTCCCCCCTCCAATTTATTAGTTGGTTTTAATAAATTTAAAAAAAATGAAAATTGATTGCTAACCTCGATGAGCGTGTCACAAAAATTATGTTATCCAGAAATACGTCTGTCTCTCTCTCTCTCTCTCTCTCTCTCTCTCTCTCTCTCTCTCTCTCTCTCTCTCTCTCTCTCTCTCTCTCTCTCTCTCTCTCTCTCTCTCTCTCTCTCCTCTCTCTCCTCTCTCTCTCTCTCTCTCTCTCTCTCTCACTCTCTCTCTCTCCTCTCTCCTCTCTCCTCTCTCTCTCTCTCTCTCTCTCTCTCTCACTCTCTCTCTCTCTCTCTACTCTCTCTTCTCTCTCCTCTCTCTCTCTCTCTCTCTCTCTCTCTCTCTCTCTCTCTCTCTCTCTCTCTCTCTCTCTCTCTCTCTCTCTCTCTCTCTCTCTCTCTCTCTCTCTCTCTCTCTCTCTCTCTCTCTCTCTCTCCCTATATATATATAAATCGAATTAATATATATAAATACATATACAATACGGTGTTATCCTTGACAGAAAATCTCGTTCTCTCAATGTGCAAACCCGTACAGCCCAACTGATATGAGATGTATGAGGTTCTGAGGGATCTTTGGACTTATTAAATGGTCTTGTATGAAACGTCATTGGAAAATGTTCTGAGGTACAGGTGGTGAGTTGAATAAACGCAGGAGGCCTAGGTAGAGTTGGTTGGATGACCAGAAGGCGCGATCTATGGCCGTCTGTGTCCCCCGATGGGAGAAGCTGTAATGTGGAGGGAGGCTGTAACGTCTATGAGTATGTAATTATGTACAGGTGACTATTTCTCACTTCGGACTCAAAAAATTAAACATATGTTACAACTAGAATCATTAGTACGAGCTAATTTGCTCTCTGATCACCTAGACTACAATTAGCTAAGTGGCTAGATTATATATGCGAAATATAGTTTTTGGAGTGTTGAAGGACAACACGTACTGCCACTGGGCAGAAAACCCGCTCACTGGTGTGGCGGGGGAAGCACTATATATAGCGTGTCCAGTCTGTGTCCAGTCAGTAGCAAACCTTTCACGGTACACACATCAGCAAATATGATCAAGGTACGTACTCTCCGGCGGTCGTCTTGGGGCAACCTAGGTCGGTTTACGAATTTTGTCAAGGAAATACGATACTGAGTCCTTTTTCTCAGGGCACACTTTCTCACCAAAGAAAACCTTGGGTCCAACATTCCATGAAGGACCATAGTCAACCATCAAACGCATTTGGTTTGAGCTCAAACGGTCAGCTGTATATAATGCTCTCTTTTTCAACTAAATGAAATTGCATATATTCCTTACTGAGACCAATAAAAGTATTTCAGGCTAAAGAAAGGATCATAAGATCTCAACTAAGCTATCATTATTATTAATTTATTACCAATAGCAGACGTTTCGTCCTCCTGGTCATAAACAATGCTAAAAACATACTGAGTAAATTTTAATTTCTCATCCATTGAGGAAATTCAAATTTTTTTTTGATACTTAGAGTATTAACGGGACTTAGGTTAGCCATGTGAGTTAAAGCGTTGCCTTTAATTTCAAATGGTAATCCTAGAGTGGCGAGTTCGATTCTTGCCTGGGCAAAGGAAATTATTTAGTGACGAAATTCATTAAATAACATCCTAGGTCCCACCCTGGCTAGAAAAGGGTGGTAACCTGTAGATAACCCGTCCCAATTAGCCTGAGTTGCAAAAAGTGGACGTTAATAAATAATAATAATAATAATAATACAGTATTAACCAACCCTTAAAATTATTCCTCCCAAACAATATAGCTAAAAACTTCCACAGGAAGATTAAGAGAATATTTTTAAAAGTTAAATAATAAAGATATCTCAGTTGAGACTTTAAGGGCTTTTCTTTTGCCTGAAATAAATTAAATGTTTACTGTGATTCAGGGTTATGAACTTTGAACATCATAAAAGCCCAATGGTTTACAATAGCCAACGTCAAAAATGGTTTTACTTCGTATTAAGGTTTCTTACGATGTAAAAAAATTCTCCGTTTCAATATCACTAGCAACCTCACGACACATATAACTCTGATTTCAAATTTTACTTATGCTTTAATAATAACAAGATATGCAATCGTTTCATGCAACAACGAAGTCCTCTATTCAACTGCAACAGTGATACAACGGAAAATAAACGACTAGGTATTATTATTTTTCCTTGGCATATAATTATAATAAAAGAAACTTAAAGTAGGAATTCGAAAATGTAAAAATATTAACACATATTTGAATAATGCTAGAACCGAATTCTTCAGAATAAAAATTGGAACTATTCTTAAAATATGGCATATGGAAATTCGCCACCAATTAAAATGATATCAGATTATTAATGATCTTATTAAAAAAATGATATATTACTAATTTAATAAAATTTTTCAGATTGTAGCAGCTATCTGCCTCCTTGGAGTAGTGTCAGCCCAGTACGGCGGACATGGAGGAGGATACGGAGGACATGAAGAACATGTAGACTATTTCGTGAGTAAACTTTTAGGAGTTCATAAAAGCTTCGATAAATGTCTGAGACAATAAATAACCAAATATTAACAATCCACAGGCCCCAGCTCACTACAAGTTCGAATACAGCGTGAACGACCCACACACCTACGACATCAAGAAGCAGTCAGAGGAGAGGAAAGGAGATGACGTCAAGGGATACTACAGCCTCCACGAAGCTGATGGAACTGTGAGAGAAGTCCACTACACTTCGGACAAACACAACGGATTCAACGCTGTAGTCCATAGGTCCGGACACGCCCAGCACCCCCAGAAATACGGAAGCTCGAATGAAGCTTACTACGGACACGGAGGATCACAAGGAGGTTATGGAGGTCATGGAGGTGCCAGTTCTTCATACTCTTTCGATGGAAAATACTAAATCAGGTTTTTGTAAATATTAGAAATTTTGTACAGTTTTTTTTTTACTTTTGTAATAAAATATTTTAAAAAAAAAAACCTTTTTGCTTTTAATAATGATGGTGAATCCTATTTAACCATGCATGTTAACATGTAGAAAAGAACAAAGATTATATTGTCTAGGACATAGGAAAACTTATGAATCAAATCATTTCCTTTAATGAGGTTACATGTTTTGAATACTAGAACGTCTCGCTTTCTTTATATCTATTAGTTGAGATTGGTGGAGTTTTGCAGCGTTTGGATAAATGGTGACATTTAGAAAAAATCAAGAGACCCACCCCCGACTGGAAGTTGCTTAATTACCCCTTTTTTCTGTCTAGGAAGTAACTCTATTCTAACTTAAAGACTAGAATAATAATTCGAAAATCAAAATATAATGAAAATACTAGCTTAAAAAATAAATAATTAACGAATGTCTGTTTCATTAAAAAACGCTTTCCACCATTTAACGCGATCTGGTTAGAAAAGCTCAGTTCTTGTGAGATTAAGTGTTGCTTCACACATTGATGAAACCCATGGAACCAAGAATAACTGAGATTATTAATTAAGGTAATCGCAATCTATTAATGCCATTACAAAACTGCATTCCCTTTCCACAAGATCGCTCAAGCGGTTATAAAACGTTGAAATCTCTTTCAAGTATTTATTTCTCGCTACGTGTTTCACGATTATTAAAAAGTCGTACAAAAAGAAAGATTCGAACTTACTGTCAATAATGTTGTCTCCAATGACAAAGATAATTACCTAGTGTTTCATAAATTTCATAGAATCACAATATTTTATTTATTCTTTGACAATATATCTTAGTTAAAGATATATTAGACAAAAAAAAAACGAATTGAATTCAACTATTACTATTTTTGGCTACCCACAAGGCTGACAAGGAAGCAAGACTATCGGTAAAACAAGGATTTTATGGCATGACTAATGTTATACTTCAAGATGCATTTAAAAATATAAAAATACTAATATACGATGAGTGACATATTGAATAGTTCCAACTCTTAATTGTCCACTTAGAAGCAGAGAAACAGAGACGAAAACCAGGTGCACTTGCTCAACTTAGAATTGATCACTTTAGACTTTATGTTTTTCCCCCTTAAGATTGTATAAGATGAGTCCAGGTGCAAAGAAGAAAACACACTTATTCTTAAAGAAACTGCTCACGGATGGTGAGTTGCTGACTACACAGATAAATCATCATGGATTTAAAAAAATAAAATAAAAGTATATGTTAATGAAATAAAAATTGAGTTAAAATAAAAGTAAGAAGTTTTCTACAAAAAAATACAATAAGAATAAAATGAAAATATAGAAAAAAGTGAAAATAAAAAGTTAGATAAAATAAAATAAACAATACCTACAATTAAATATATAAATAGAAAAAAATAAGTTAAGACTATATCTAAATATGATGGTTGATTATTTCTAATGAATCCAGGATAATTGATTCCGTAACAGACAGCTATTCTCTGACTAATTCAGACGTTCACCAAAAACTGCAGTCTTTTTGAGGATTTTTCGTGTTGACCCGGATCTATAAGACATTAACCGTTAAACATATATATATCCTGATTGTGTTCAAATATCACCCTTTACAGTACCCACAAATTTTATTGTATTACTAGCAGAAGGTAACCCAAATCCTTATATTGAGTACTAAAGTACCTATGGATTGTTGGAAGTATCAAAGAAATATCACCCCTAATGCCTCAAAGTAACGAAAATATTTTGTATTTTCTCTCTAAACCTATTCCTGAGGCATGCGAGCTACTGTACAATTGCAAAGTCAACTTGACACCACTACTCCTATATTAAAAATAATATTTTCATCCATTTTCAATTAATAATTTTTTTCATTAATGGATGTTGGCAAATGGTTAGCTATTAGATTGAAGAATCAGCGAACTTTAGCCTGTAACATGGCCAATGACTCAAGCTGACTCCTACTAAAGCCCGTGTCAGGCCTTGTCGGTTCATGGGATATTAAGCTAAATATTTTCATTAATTTATATCGAAGTATGTTTTAATTAAAACCACTTTAAGAAGTTAATTTCTCACGTTTTTTTTCTGATTTAGTGATACAATAATTAAAATGCACTTTGTAGACAAATTGTTACACAATCTGAAACAAAATATTTACTACTGTGGTCAGATTTGTTTGAAATAACTTGTATCTCAAACTTGATGAATTTTACAAGATGAGAGAAAATCTTGGTCTTGCATTTAGAATAAATAATATAATTTTCAAATTATTTAAAATTAACAAAGTCTATATATTTAATAGACTTTGTTAATTTTAAATAATTTGAAAATAATATTATTTATTCTAAATATTTAGTTTAAAATAATATATTCAATTCATGTAATATAATAAATATAATTTTTCTGTAATCGTTGAATAATGGTAACATTACTAAACTGAAATGAGTGAAGAAAGTGACACATTTTGCAATAGAGTGAAGAAAGTAATCACTTTCTTCACAAGTGAAGAAAGTGAATTGCCTTCTTAATTAGTAATAAGTATAAATTAAAAAATAATTTGAAGTTGGAAATTGAATGCTTTTAAATGTTTCTTAACATTGTAAGAATTAATTTTAACAAAATAAATTAAAATGTGAATGAATTATTGGTGGAAATAATCAATATATTTTAAAATTTAAATATAATAATAATTACCTTCCTTGTTTATAACCTGCACTTGTTTATAACTGCTCTACTTCACAATCATCACTAGTTGTTTTATAACTATGCTTATAACCTTTCATAACCATGTTTTTAAACTACCAACAACAACCCATAATCTTCTCAACATCCTAATTTTGTTCATATTCTGGTTAGATCTGATCATGTATTACACGATTACAGAAAAAATTTAATATTACACTCGTGACGAAAGTAGAATTTACAACTCTCGTGAAATTACCATACTCGCTTCGCTCGTGTGGGTAAACGTTTCACACGAGTTGTAAAATGATCTACTTTCGTCACTTTTATAATAAATAGCTATTATGATGTTTAAATTACAAGCTGACATTATCTTCCTGCGAAATTGATTATTTATCCCTTGAATTGCAATTAAATCAATTTTAATAAGTGTTAATTAATTAGTGAAAGGGACCCCAAAATTAAATGGCTGAAATATTACCTTCCGTGGGAAACAGCATGTCATAACCCTCAACAGATCATCTTGAGATCATTCACACTCACCTGAAACAAAAAAAATGAAATGAAAAAATTAACTACTGTGTCCGAAATGCGTAAACTGTTGGATTTGGCAAAAATAGTGAACATGCAACTGACAGGAACTGTGACTCCTATAGAAGAGCCGTTTTGCGCAATATAGACAATACCTATTATAGATAATCGGGGGTTGATGATAGCGCAGTAAATTTGAAGAGATTAGGGTCGAAATTTATTTGTAAATTATATGGGCTCAGGTTAGCCATGCGAGTTAAAGCGTTGACCTTTATCTCACATGGTAAACCTAGAGTGGCGAGTTCGATTCTTGCCTGGGCAAAGGAAATTATTTAATGACGAAATTCATTAAATAACGTCCTAAAATCCCACCTTGGCTAGAAAATAAATATCATTAATATTTAATAGACATTATTGTCTTCCCCCCCCATAAAAAAGTTATTTAATTAAGGTCGATTTAATTAAAATTAATACGACAAGAAAAAAATAACCAATATCCCTATTCATTTTTGAGCAGTATATATATAGCTCCGAACAGACCTCATTTTCTCATACAAAAGTGTGTGTGTGTGTGTGTGTGTGTGTTTATATATATATATATATATATATAAAAGTGTGGTGCTGTCGTTTTTTGGAGTTTTGGTCAGTGTTGGTGAACAAAATCTTTGTTCATTCCAATATTCCGAGAATATTTATTATCTCTTATTCAGGGCAAGACTAAAAATACTTTTGGTCATAGGAGGAGTATTCCTATGTAAACAGATACAACAGTAATGTATAATATTTTTTAAGTATCTTTAGTAGTGCCCTGAAGAAGAGAAAATAAATATTCTCGAAATATTGGAATGAACTAAGATTTTTTCACCAACACTGACCAAGACTCCAAAAAACAACAACATATATATATATATATATATATATATATATATATATATATATATAGTTTTGAACGGAGCTTATTTTCGTAATTTCCTGGCATTTGAGGAAATTTAAAAAAAAGTATAGTCAGGAGTACAACCTTAATAGCAGATTTCCACTAAGGGAAATCTGCTAAAAAGAGGCATGGCATTCATGTATTAATGCCAAGACTTTCAGTCAAAGTAAAGCAGTAGCCATGAAACAATTATTCAGACATTATCCACTCTAGTCTATGGGTAGTTTAACGTTACAGTACCCTTGAATCCCTTTATAACGATACTTATTGATTTCGGACTAACAATTCCACCGTTAGCAGTTAGGCAGAGAAACCATATGCAGAACACAGTTCTTGTACAGCTGAAGGACACCGTGTACAGCGGCTAGCTGTCAAATTGAGACAATATCCATTCACCGATGCTGTGGTGGGGGAAGGTGTATATATAGTCTGCCCAGATTATGGCCAGGCAGTAGACAGCCTATCACGGTAACTAACACATCATCAAACATGATCAAGGTATGTATTAACATTCCATATGGTTATGATTCCATAGCCTTCAGTATCATGCATCCAGAAATAACCTTAACCAGTTATTGTCAACAGGTGCTAACAAAAATTAGCTCTTTAAAAAGACATTGTGAAGGACCTAAATTGTATCAACATCCATAGCAATAATAATTTTTACTCTATACATTGCTCAGATCTTTCTAAATATTACTAATCAACATTCACTTTGTGCTACTGAGGAAAAATGGAACGGGTTATGCATGTCTTACCACCCTATCCAAGCCAGAGTGGGACTGAAGATTTTATTTAATGAATTCGTCTCTAAATAAATTCCTATTGCCCAGGAGAGGATCCATCTCACGAGTCCAGGTTTATTAAGTGAAATTAATACCAACGCCCTAATTCACACGGTTAACCTGAGCCCCAAGAATTATTTCGATGAAGTTCAGATTCTGAACTAGTAAAAAATAAATGCTACTGTAATATTACTATTATCATGAAGTAGTGACTTCAAAATAATTGTTATAATAATAGTTTTTCTCCAACGTTTATTAACAGAGTTAATTGAATTTTCATTTCTTTTTTAAATTCTCGATATTTTTTTTTAAATAGGACTGCTTCCAAAAATAGAAATATAGAATACCATTTTAGGTGACGACATGTATGTTTCAATTCAGGACGAAGCATTTACGTATAATTCACTCAGCCCTTCAGTGTCTGGCATTTCTTACATCTTCTATGATTAACAAGTAGCTTCTGTTATCAAGACATGTGTAATAGGACGAAACACCACACATTTGTGCAAAAAATTAAAGCTTGAATTGTTGAGGCCACGCCAATTATGGAATTGAGGAAAAAATCAGTAATAGTAATCCTTCTTTCAATACAATTTGGTTTCTAATTATATATAAATACCCAATTAAAGTACTAAAAATATATGATTGATAACTAAATCTCTCGAATCTTCTTACTAAATTGATATGAAAATTACTTATTTCATTTAAAGCCTTAAAAATACAAAGAAGATGATTATTTTATTTAAAATTACTTTGAACCACGTTACGTAACGTATTCTATACAGGAAGTTATAATTTGTTAGTTTAAATATTTAACCTTAATATTTAATTTTTTTTTGCAGATCGTAGCAGCAGTCTGCCTCCTTGGAGTAGTGTCAGCCCAATATGGCGGACATGGAGGAGGATATGGAGGACATGAAGAGCATGTAGACTACTTCGTGAGTAAACTTATAACAGTTCATAAAAGCTTGGATGAATGTCTGAGACAATAAATAACCAAATATTAACAATCCACAGGCACCAGCTCACTACAAGTTCGAATACAGCGTGAACGACCCACACACCTACGACATCAAGAAGCAGTCAGAGGAGAGGAAAGGAGATGACGTCAAGGGATACTACAGCCTCCACGAAGCTGATGGAACTGTGAGAGAAGTCCACTACACTTCGGACAAACACAACGGATTCAACGCTGTAGTCCATAGGTCCGGACACGCCCAGCACCCCCAGAAATACGGAAGCTCAAATGAAGCTTACTACGGACACGGAGGATCACAAGGAGGTTACGGAGGCCATGGAGGTGCCAGCTCTTCATACTCATTCGATGGAAAATACTAAATCAGGCTCATTTTGTGTATATTAGGAATTTTGTACAGTTTTTTACTTTTGTAATAAAACATTTAAAAAAAATTCAAATGCCTATTATCTAAACTCCCTTAAATATGAAGCCGGACTAAAACTTCATCGTATATGTGCTAACATTATTAAACTAGCAATAACAGGATATATGATTCTAAAAGTTTTTGAATCTTACTTATCAGATTAAACATAAAAATATATTTATATTTACTTCAACAAAGTTATAGGAAATAACATATTGCACTAATGTCTTCAAAGATACAATTTTGTGATAAATAAATATTACTAGATTACATTGGGTTCAGGATAGTTATGTGACGTCTTAACGTAGGTCACAATCTGAGTTGATAAACCTAGAAACCGATTCTCACCTGGTCAAAAGGAATTTAATAAATAAAACCCGTAGTCCCAACCTTGCTAGAAAAGAGTGGTTACATATAGATAACCCGTCCCGGTAAGCTTTATTAGTATAAAGTGGTAGTTAATAAATAACTTGGCAAGATTCATAGTTAATCGAAATTGAATTTATTTGGCGATTTGTTAAGCATCTTGTTGGTGATAATGTTGATGGGTCTCCTAACAAAAATATGCGTTTTCAAACATTATTTTATTTAAATTATTAATAAAAACATATATTTTGCCTTTAATATAATTCTGTATGCTGGATGTATGGTACGTGATAAATACGATACTATGTTGGCCGACTTTGTCGTCGTTAGCGGAGGGAAGCAATAGACTGACTCACTTCTCAGCTGAACTAACTCGGAAAAGCTAAGCAATTCAATGTGGGCACCCCAAGTATTGCTTTGAGTTCCACTACAACCTCTTCAAAATATTCATGGATCCTTCTTAGAGCAAAGAAGTCCGTTAAAATGGATCTACTCTGATAAGCAAAAAGTCCGCCACGCAGGGGCTGCGTAAACTAAGCAGATTTCCCACGTGAAGTTTTATAATAAGGAAATTTCAGAATAAAGAGTCAAACAGTTACGGGAAGGGCCCGAAGTAGCTCTTGACGGAAACTCATGACTTGACCCGAAGTTAGCCGATCTCATCTCAGAAGCTGAAAACAGAAATATGCAAATATCTCGGTTAATATTCAAGATACAGAATAAATTTATATAACATTATTTATAGTAAATTTAAATTGCAATAAGATTGATTCTATATAAATTTTCGATCCGACGTGTAGTAGTAAAGGAGATATTTCGAATTTTCGAAAATCCTAACCTCTAAACCCCCCCTCTCACTAACCCGATTTCAGCCATTAACGAACTTGATCTTTATTTTTGCATAAAACGTTTGAATATCGAGTTTGGTAACGATCAAACGAAAATTTCGACCGCTAGAGCGTTAACAGACAAATATATATATATATATATATATATATATATATATATATATATATATATATATATATATAATTTTGAACGGACCTCATTTTCGTCAACTCCTGGGTAGGATCGATGGACATTTGAAGAAATTTTTCGAAACTCGCGTCATGAGTACGACCTCAATAGCTGATTTCCCTTAAGGGAAATCTGCTAATATAAATAAATGAAAATTAGTTTGGCAACCCCCTCTCCTACTATGAATACAATAAAAGAATTCATAAATTAAAAAATGGAGAAAATCACTTCTTTGGATTGGACATTTTTTAAAATGTAATGCCTCCAACATGCACTGCTTGTGGAGTTGATCTAACAGTCTCACACATACTTACAGAGTGTAGAAGGTATGAGGACATCAGAAAGTCCCTTGGTATGTCAGAAGTACTATCCGAAATACTAGGGGACGATAGTCACTCTATAAAAAAAAACTGTTAAGATTTTTAAAACTCGTTTAAATAAAGAAATATAATAAATAGGACTTCAACATATGGGAACACAAGAAAGTGAGATAAATATTTATGTATCAAATTGATTATATATACAAAATACTGCTCTGTTTTTAGCAGATTTCCCTTAAGGGAAATCAGCTATTGAGGTCGTACTCATGACGCGAGTTTCGAAAAATTTTCTTCAAATGTCCATCGATCCTACCCAGGAGATGACGAAAATGAGGTCCATTCAAAATTTTTTATATATATATATATATATATATTTGTCCGTAAACGCTCTAGCGGTCGCAATTTTTGTTTGTTCGTTACCAAACTCGGAATTTAATCGCTTTATGTAAAAAGGAAGATCAAGTTCGTTAATGGCTGAAATCGGACTAGTGGGAGGGGGAGGGGTTTAGAGGGGGGATTTCCGGAAAATTCAAAATATCTCCGTTATTATGCGTCGGATCGAAAAATTGTATGGAATCAATCTTATTAAAAATTAAATTTACTATAAATAATATTCTATACGTTTATTCTGTATCTTGAATATTAACTGAGATATTTGCATTGGTCGGCAGGAATGAGCTGTTTGGTACTTTCCGAAGAGAGCTCTGGCGGCCATTTTCGTAACTATTCGTCCCTCGTGTATAAGTTTAGTGGTCCCTTACTACTTATTACACTTGTTTTTGGGCATATTTCTCTATTGTAAAACTTCACGTGGGAAATCAGCTTAGTTTACGCAGCCCCTGCGTGACGGACTTTTCCAATTTGTCACAAGATCATGTATAGAGAACAATAGGAGAGATGCAAGATAGGCGAGGATGACGGATGGCTAAAAGAAGGGACCTGTGAAGAGAGGGGGAGCTTATTTGCATGCATATCACATTTTAAAGATTCAGTGATAACAATATTTGATATTTAATCTAGAAATGCGATTTTTCAGGCTACACCAGCTTACCCATATAAATAAAATACTTAAGTTTGTTCGAATTTGGTGGGGATGACTTTTTTTCACGTTTCAGACCATTCTAAGAACAATGTGATCAAAATTGAAAATCTTGTCAGTCCAGGCGTTTGTTATTCAATCACTCAGAGAGGGTTAAGATGAATTCTATGAATTTTTATAATTGTGTCGGAGTTGGAAGAGGTCAGCCATTGAAGTGAGTAGATGTAATTGTGAGCTCTTGTAACTTTGTCTATTATAGTGGACATAGTGAATTTTCAGTTGTGAAAAGTGGCACAGCTATAGTTTTAGTTACAGTTAACAATTTTGTGGACTTACAGCTGTGTTCATTAAGTACTTCGATCACAACGTGGAGTGAAATAGCTGAGAAGAGGATTAGGCAGTTCTTAACCTGCCCCAGCTAAGTCTAAATTTAATTTCTGTTTAAATGTTATATTATTAAAAAAGGTCACTATTTCCGTTTAATTTGAAATATTCAACCAATCCCTATTATTAAATCATTTATTTATACTATATCTATTTCTCCTGTTCTCAACTATCTCAATAATATAATTACATTAAATATCATAATTAGGAGGAATATCATAATAGACAATGAAACATCCACCTGATATTAACTCCCCCCAAAAATCCCCTCACAAAAAAAAAAATCAAAAGAACATGGAATCAGATCTTAGAAGTTAATAATATAAGTCCTCATAATGAGAATTCTATTAACATAAACAAATTTTTAACTGTTGAAAATGAAGGAGAAGGAGATCTTAAAAAAGTATCTCCATTCTTAATAGCAAAAACAATAAATAATCTATGTGGTGAACCTAAAAACATAAAGAAATTACGAAATGGGTCATTACTGATTGAAACAATAAACAAAACACAATCAGACAAATTAATGATGTTGCAAAACTTTGGATCAGTCCCAGTCAAAGTTCGGCCTCATGAAAAACTAAATATTTGTAAAGGGGTAATCTTTTGTCCTGACTTGGACAATGTGCAGGAACAGGACATATTGGACGAATTGAAAAATGATAAGGTGACAGGTGTAAAAAGAATAGTATCTAAAAAATTGGGAACTGAAAGGAAAACACATTTATATGTGTTAACTTTCTCATTGCCAACACTTCCAGAAACTATCACAGTCGGATTTTATAAACTTAAAATCAAAATATATATTCCAAATCCTTTAAGATGCAGAAAATGTCTGAAATTTGGGCACTTCTCTGACAGCTGTGAAAAGGATCCAATATGTGGATTTTGTCTAAATAATGTTCACCCTGGAACTAATTGTTCTACTTTTGTTCCTACATGTGTCAACTGTGGTGATAGACACCACAGTCTTGATTTGAAATGTCCTAAGTACATAGATGAGAAAGGTATCAAACTAATCCAATTTAGAGATAAGGTCACATATACCTTAGCAAAGAAACAGTATTTTCAGGCACAGGGAACATCGATGAACTATGCTGCAGCAGCCAAAAAGAAGAAGAACTGTGTAGAAATCGGTACACAAACAGATACATTTATTACAGGAGCATTCATTAATAGTGAGCAGGTTAGTTTACCTGCACCTGTTATCACTAAGACAGCACGTGGGCCTAGCACTAGTACACAGGCCTTATCTCCCCTACCCCCCTCCTCTCTCCCTCTCCCTGAGGTAGGGCCTTCCCCTCCCGTCCCTCGCCCTACCTCACCCCTCCGCCCTATCCCTTCCACCTCTCCTCTAGTCCCTATCCCGTCCCCTACTTCTATACACCCTGTTATCACTATAGATAGCGGGTGTCAGGGAGATGGGTCGGAGCCCTTTAAAACCCCCCTGCCGAAACGTAGTCCGTCAGTGAGGGGGAAAAAAAAGCAACCTAAAGACAAAACCAAAGAAGGGAGCATACAAAATAAAAACGAAATGGAGACTAATTAATTCACAAACAATGATCTCTAAATCCAGATGTATTTCATTCTGCAAATACACACAAATTCACCCCGTTATTAAGGTTAAACTCTTAAAAAACTTTATCCTAGGCACCATAAGAAATTTTACATTTTACTGTATATATAATACGATATCCCGTGATCATTTAGCCATAATAAATATCAACACATATCTCACCTTTAGATTCTACATGCGATTCACATTTCTTACAATAACAAAAACAGTACTATCCATGACTAACGAACAATCAAATACTCAGGAATTAGGCAATAATATAAGTACTGACTTAAGGCATTTTAAGATAAAATATTTGTGTATAAATAATTTCAAACCAAATTTTAAAATAAGAAACACTGTATGTAATAAATATAACAGGAATATAATATCTATATTAGCTAATTTGTTGGAAAACATTACCTTTCCAATATCATGCCGCTTTTAAGTTGGAACTGTAGAGGTATCAGAACCCAATTTGAAGAAATGAAAATTCTCCTACAAGATACTGATCCAGCTGCCATATGTCTTCAAGAAACTAAACTCACCCCAAATATAAACGTGAACATTAAAGACTACATTCTATTCAGAAGGGACAAAGAAATATCAGAAGAACAACACGCACATGGAGGAGTTATGATAGCAATAAAAAAACATCTACATTCAGAGGAATTACAAATTGTCACCCCACTACAAGCCATAATAGTTAAAATAAAATTATCCTTTGACGTCACCATCTGTAATGTTTACTTGCCACCTAATGAAAACATCAATGAATTAGCCCTATTACAACTGATCAACAATCTTCCCACCCCCTATATCGTCGTAGGAGACATGAACGGATCTCACCGTTCCTGGAGTTCAGCTCTGCCTAATTCAAGAGGTAATATACTTCGTAGAATAATTGATGCTACAGACTCATATCTATTAAATTCAGGAGACATGACCCACATATGCCCCAGAACCGGAACACAATCTGCAATAGATTTAGCCTTTTCTTCACCAAACCTTGAAAATCACATCACATGGGAGGTATGCCACCAACAATATGGAAGCGACCACTTTCCAATCAAATTAAACTTCAATAATGAGTTAATTACACAAAAAAATCACCCAAAATGGATAATAGACAAGGCAAACTGGAATGATTTTCAAAGCAGTATAAATGATAATTTGCAGAACCTTTCTGAAAATATTAATGAAACAATAGAAAACATTACACAAACAATAATACAAGCAGCAAAAATTTCCATACCAAAGAGCAAAGGCGTGCCCAAGCCAAATCATGCTCCGTGGTTTGATAATGAGTGCCGTGAAGCATTAAAAAGGAAAAATAAAGCACTACGAACATTTCAGCAACATCCATCAACAGAAAATCTTATCAACTATAAAAAAGAAAAAGCAATAACCCGGAATTTAGTTAAAACAAAGAAAAAAACTTCTTGGATCCGTTATGTGGAATCTATAAACATGCATACTCCTATAAAAAATGTATGGAGAAAAATAAATAGCATAGCGGGCAAGTTTAAAACAGAAACCCCAATTCTAAAAATGAACGGAGAAATTGTAAATGAGCCTCAAACATTATCAGAAGCTTTTGCGAACCACTATTCCACCATCTCAAATTCACAACCTTCAGATGAAGCACACAACCGTACTACAGATGACATAGATTTCTCAGACTCCACTGATTCCATAAACTCCCAGCACTATGATTATAATTGCCCATTTACATCCTGGGAATTACAAAATGCTATAGATGAACTTAAACCTTCAACTCCAGGCCAAGACGAAATTCATAATCTAATGATCAAAAACCTCCCACCGGCAGCAAAAACCAGAATACTACATATATTCAATAGGATTTGGGAGACTTCAATATATCCGGATAAATGGCGAGAGGCAATAATCATTCCCATCCTCAAACCTGACAAAGATAAATATTCCATCAATAGCTATCGACCCATTTCACTTACCAGTTGTCTCTCTAAGTTGCTTGAAAAAATTGTAAATAAAAGGCTAATATGGATAATTGAAAGATACAATTTGCTATCAGACAACCAATGTGGCTTCCGCAAAGGCAGATCAACAACTGATGGGCTAATCACAATGGAGGCCGAAATATACAACACCTTCATCCAACAACAAGAAGCAATAGGCATATTTTTTGACATTGAAAAAGCATACGACACCATAAACAGAAATTCCATAATTACAACTCTTTTCGGTTGGGGCATCAGAGGCAATCTAGGCAACTTCCTCAAAAGCTTCCTTGATAAAAGATACATAAGAATCAGGATAGGAGACAAGGTATCCAGTATGAAGGAGACAAAGTTTGGCATCCCACAAGGTAGTGTTCTGAGTTGCATCCTCTTCGCAATAGCCATAAATTCAATAGTCACCGTCATACCAAGGACAATTAAATTCTTTTTGTTTGTCGACGATCTCACCATCTTCCTTAAATTTAGAAGTCTGAGGTGGGTAAAAAGAACACTACAAAACCTGTTATATAGCCTTCAAAACTGGTCAAATGAAAACAATCTCCATTTCTCAACTGAGAAGACTAAATGTATTCTATTTTCCAGGAAACGAACTCCATCCCAACCTCCAGACCTTTACTTAAATGCTAGTATCTTAAATTTCCAAGACGAAACCAAATTTCTAGGCCTAATATTGGACAAAAGGTTAACCTGGAAGAACCACATTCTAAAATTGCGAGACCAATGTTCAAATCGATTAAGAATTATGAGAGTTTTAGCAAACACCTCCTGGGGAGCAGATCGTAAGTCTTTGCTAACTCTCTACACCAGCTTGATCAGATCAAAAATAGACTACGGGAGTGCCGTATATTCATCGGCAAGTAGCCGAAACCTCCTATTACTCGATTCGATCCACCACACAGGCATCCGACTAGCCACCGGAGCCTTCAGAACCAGCCCTATAGTCAGTTTATGTGCAGAAGCTTCTCTTCCACCTCTAGTATTCCGACGCCAGGCAATAGTGAACACATACATCTCAAAACTCAAGCTACAACCCAGGAACCCAGCACATAGCTATATATTCCATCCACGATATATAAGAGCATACAATAGCAGACCATCCCACCCCGCTCCACTAGGTATACGACATCTCCAAGTAGCAACCGATATTCATGGAATTGAAGCTGTGCTTCCTGATATCGCCCAAGAATTCCCACTATGGAATATTCAACCCCCTAACATAGACTACAAACTGCGGTCACTGGATAGGAACACCGAAATCGACCAAATATATTACTACTTAAATGCGCACAAAGACTTCACAACCATATACACTGATGGATCCAAAAATAGAGAACATGTAGGATATGCAGTGATTATGGGAAAATTAATAAAGAAAAATAAACTACCCCCATTCGCTTCCATCCATACGGCCGAGCTCCAAGCAATAGCTACAGCACTATACCTAGCCATAAATGCCAATCACACCAAGATCTTGATCTGCACCGACTCCATGTCCGCTCTTCAAAGTATCCAGAACTCCAAATCACACATCACAATAACAAAAATTTACAACTACCTACATATTTTAAACAATTTGGGAAAAGAAATTAAACTGCTGTGGATACCTGCACACTCAGGAATCGTAGGAAATGAGTCGGCTGATAAAGCCGCAAAGGAAGCAGCGCATATGGTAGGAGCTGAACTCATTGTCTACGAAGCAAGCGATATGAGCGCTTGGCTAAATAAGAAAGTCCGGGACAATTGGCATTTAATGTGGTCAGAAGTGCCCCTCACAAATAAGTTGAGAAATATAAAACATTCTCCTGGGAAATGGTGTAGCTCCTACAGAGGAAACCGAAGAGAGGAGCTAGTGACAACAAGACTTCGCATAGGACACACAAATTATACACATATACATCTGATTACGAAAGACCCTGAACCACTATGCGAGCATTGTAATGTTCCGTTCACTATCCAGCATCTAGTAGAAGAATGTCAAGCTGCCCAAACTACATTGGAAGACAATGGAATCCCCCCAAACATAAAAATGGCATTACAAGACTCATCCCAAGCACTAGATAAAATTATTCTTTTCCTAAAACAGCTGTCACTTTATAATAAAATTTAAGACATCAATTAGATGAATAGTTTATAAGATGTATACACTACATTCAAAAGTGAAAATACTTTTATATGCATATCTATGTATGGGTATGTATATATATGTATATATATATATATATATATATATATATATATATATATATATATATATATATATATATATATATGTCTGTGTGTGGGTGTATGGCTATGTGTGTATGCGGGTATATTTATGTGTATGTGTACATATTGCATATATGATGTTTTGTGTATGTATATAGTGAGACTCAAGTGGGAAAAAAAAAAAAAAAAAAAAAAAAAAAAAAATAAAAAAAAACAATGCAGTGTGTATGTATGTGTGAGAGTGCGATGAATTGATTATAGTTACTTGTAAAATAAAAAAAAAAAAAAAAAATAAATAATAATAAAAAAAAAAAATAATAAAAAAAAATAAAAATATATATATATATATATAAAAAAAAAAAAAATAAAAAAAAAAAAAAATAAAATAAAATAAATAAGTACATGAAACCATCCAGGCGAAACTAATTTCACTGATAAAAAGAAAGAGACCCCATCAGTAACAACCTCCACAGATAGAAATAACAGTACCATACAACATTAAGAAAACTACCCCTACCAAGTGAAGAAAGAAAAGTCCAGAAGAAGAAATGATTGCTCTTACAAACATGACAGCTTCAGCCTGCTGGCTTTAAACAGGAGCTAGCTAGCAGTATTCATAGGCTTGGTGGTAAGCTCCAAGAATGCAGGTGATGAGGGCGAAGAGGAGGGAGGCTAGATCCCTTGGAATGGCAGAATTCTGATAATCCAAGGTGGTTTTCATCTATTTATTTATGTATAAAAAAAAAAAAAAAAATAAAAATAAAAATATATATATTTAAAAAAAAAAAAAAAAAAAAAAAAAAAAAAAAAAAAAAAAAAAATGCAGTAAGTGTATGTATGAGTAAATGTGTGAGTATGTTTGATAAAATTATTTCAATTAATTGGGAAAAAAAAAAAAAAAAAAAAAAAAAAAAAAAAAAAAAAAAAATGCAGTAAGTGTTTGTATGAGTAAATGTGTGAGTATGTTTGATAAAATGATTTCAATTAATGGGAAAAAAAAAAAAAAAAAAAAAAAAAAAAAAAAAAAAAACTGAAAAAAGTATACAGTGTGAGTCATTTAATTGTAATATTAGCTATTGTAATACCAGTAGAAAATAAGTAATTTTAAGAAAGAAAACTTAGATTTAGTTAATAAATAATTATATAAAAATTAGTGACTTAAATACCCTTAGGATATGGCAAGAGCAGTATATACAATCTATTAAATAATATTATTTATGACATAAAGTATACAGACACTTGCAAACAGCATCATACTAATATAAAGGGCATAATAACCTAGCTGTTGATTGCCCAAACCACATTAATCCTAATCCTATAATTGTGTCAACTATTTCAATGTACAGCATAGGCTATATGGAAATTCGAATTTTCTACTAGAATTGGGGGATTATTTTGATGTCAAAGCATATATTCGCCAATATCCCTCCCAATACCATGGGTCCGGACAATCACAGACTACCACAGGGGTCCTTGCGGGACGTTTTTCATATAAAAACATACTTTATTTGGATTTATTAGTTAGGAATATGAAAAATGACTTCAATTAATACATACTTATTACAATTTTATTGATTGTATGATATTTATTTATTAAAAGAATTTATTGATTGTAAAAAAAAATATTGATTAAGAAACAAAATCCTTCGTTTATTGTCTTGGTTCATTGATTTGACTCATTGGAGTCATCATTTTACGTATTTTGTTAGCACAGTTGCCGTTCTAAGAATCAATTAGATAACCGTTTCCGAAATACAGAAAAGAGAGTAAAAAAAGTCCGTCACGCAGGGGCTGCGTAAACTAAGCAGATTTCCCACGTGAAGTTTGACTCATCCGTTATCCGCCCCGATTTCATAAAAATGCAAATATCTCGATTAATATTCAAGATAGAGAATAAATGTATATAACAATATTTATAGTAAACTTAATTTTCTATAAGATTGATTCTATACACTTTTTCGATCTGACGTATAGTAACGGAAATATTTCGAATTTTAGAAAATCCTCCCCTCTAAACTCCCCCTCTCACTGGTCTGACTTCAGCCATTAACGAACTTGATCTTTCTTTTTACATAAAACCACTAAATATCGAGTTTGGTAACGATCAAACAAAAATTGATTGAATGAAAAATTGACAAAAATATATATATACAGTTTTGAACGGACCTCATTTTCGTCGTCTACTAGGTAGGATCGATGGACATTTGAAGAAAATTCCGTCATGAGTACAACCTCAATAGCTGATTTCCCTTAAGGGAAATCTGCTAATAGGAAGGAATACATTCTTTTTATTCTCTTTCCTCGTAAAAATGTAAAAATTTTAATTTCTTTTAACCAATACATTCTATTAATAAATAAATTTCATGCAATCAATAAAATTGTAATAGGTACGTATTAAAAAAGTTATACGTGTAGTACCATGGGGTCTCGCAAGGACCCCAAACCAAGTGTTTTTAGAAATAAATAAATTATCAATGGTTTATCTAGTAGAATCTATAAAAACTGTTAATACGATCTGATACAAAACCGTTTCAAAGGAGAAGTCACAAAGTAACAATTCGATTGGTCAAGTTTTTCATAAAGTTTTCGTGAAAATTCGGAGAGCTGGGGTCCTTGGACGACCCCATGGTACTGGGAGGGATATCTTCTTTTGCATATGTATTATCGCGAATGCACAGAGTACATTGAACAGAGAATAAATGTTACAGTCTTAAAACGTAATTTTCATTCATAAATATTGAAGTTTTGACTTCAGACTTACGGGTGCCAATGATTTATTGCTGTTCAACTCAAATGACACTAAAAAATGAAAAATGATTAGTTTGTGTGTTAAGTGAACATTAGTAACACAAGCTACTTCATACTTTACTATTTCAAAAAGAACTTATGAATATGTTTTTGCACATTAATTTAGGAAATGATTTTTTTTTTTTTTTTTTTTTTTTTTTTTTTTTTTTTTTTTTTTTTTTTTTAATGAAGGCAATATTATGCTGCTCTAACATCTATTGGGTATTAGAATATCCTTAATTAGTTTTCCACGAGAAACCATTTTTATCACAACCTACAAAGATGGGGATTGCTACAGAGTTTCGTAGTCTTCCGATTTCGGTAACACTTCGTACATTCTTCAATTGTATTACAGCAGAATGCCTTATGAAAACTTTATCAAATTTTCTCTCCAACTACTAAAAGTCCGTCACGCAGGGGCTGCGTAAACTAAGCAGATTTCCCACGTGAAGTTTTACAATAGAGAAATTTCAGTATAGAGAGTCAAACAGTTACGGGAACGGCCCGAACTAGCTCTTGACGGAAACTCACGACTAGACCCGAAGTTGGCCGATCTCATCTCAAGTTGAAAACAGAAAAATGCAAATATCTCAGTTAATATTCAAGATACAGAATACATGTATATAACATTATTTATAGTACATTTAATTTGCAATAAGATTGATTCTATACAATTTTTCGATCCGACGTATAGTAACGGAAATATTTCAAATTTTAGAAAATCCTCCCCTCTAAATCCCCCCTCCCACTGGTCCGATTTCAGCCATTAACGAACTTGATCTTTATTTTTGCATAAAAATGTTAAACATCTAGTTTGGTAACGATCAAACAAAAATTGCGACCGCTAGAGCGTTAACAGGCAAATATATATATATATATATATAATTTTGAACGGACCTCATTTTCGTCGTCTCCTGGGTAGGATCGATGGACATTTGAAGAAATTTTTCGAAAATCGCGTCATGAGTAAGACCTCATAGCTGATTTTCCTTAAGGGAAATCTGCTAAAATTTATAAATTCAAATGGATAGCACCCTATTCAATTGATTGTCTTTGTAACTGAAATTAATTCTTCTTCTTTATTATGAATAACAAGTACAACAATTGGCATAATATTTGAGTTACTAACAAATGTATAAAAAACGATTGTAGGGCTAGTTCATCAAGTTTGGTTATATATTTTGAATTTTCCAATTACCCCCCCCCCCCACTAAACCCCCCTCCTTTTCGTAGGCCAATTTTAGGATATGACCTTCAGAGTCGAATTAAACGGTAAAGTATTGAATATGGATCAAATAAACAGTTTCTAGTAAGAAGTGTAAAATCAAGACACCATAACAACGTATTTGCACGTATCTCACGTAGTTATGGTCCATCCAAAAAAAAAAAAAGAAAAAAAAGAAAACTAATTGGGTATTTTAAGCTAGGTATAAAACCTTTCATAAAATTCTTGTTTATTGTTAATGTTCAGTTTTACATCAAACACTCATATATCGAGATTGGAAACGATCAAATAAAAATTGCGACCCGAAGAGTTTTAGTAGATAAGTATGTTGAATATATATATATATATATATATATATATATATATATATATATATATATATATATATATATATATATATTTATATACTAGCTCAGATACCCGGCTTCGACCGTAAGACTTCACTGTCCTCCATATTGTCATATTTCCCGTCTCCTGTGCATTATGCATAGATTTGAATTATTAAGGACAAAATATTAATATAGATTTGAATTAATTTTTCCAGGTGAGGTACCTGGTAGTTCATATTGGAAAGAATTGTTGAGCATATGAATATTTCTAAAAACATTGCTTCGTAAACTGTTTCCGAAAAAATGTATTTGTTTTTTGGCAAATGTGCACATAACAAAAGTTGTTTTCTTTGTAATTTAGAGTAATTATTGTTTTATACATTTTTTTCAGAAACAGTGTATGAAGCAATTTGTGTAGAAAAATTGATATTCTACACAAATTGCTCCATTCACTGTTTCCGAAAAAATGTAAAAAAAAAATAGTTTCTCTAAATAACAAAGTAAACAACTTTTGATATGTGCCCGTTTGCCAAAAAACAAATAAACAATTTGACGCGAACTTTTATTTCAGACCTCCCTTATAACCCCTGCTTCCGTTTGAACCTAAATATTTTAATATAGCTTATTATCATGGAAGAATTAATGGAGTTTTATTTAGTTCGGTTGGGCCAAACAAAATTGTTCACTTCCATGTCCACTTGTTTATAATTCGACATAGGAAAAAAGTATATATAAGAAAAGCTACACTGAATAATAAAATAAACAAATTTTATTATCTTCATATTTGCCGAAAAACCACTAGGTAACGGGATATCGCTATTTTTAATTTCAGGCTTCACTTATAACCCCCACTCCTGCTCGTCTCATAGAGTATTAATATAGCCTAAAGTCTAAGCTGCGTTAGTAGTAATATACATACCAAGTTTCATAAAATTCGGTTCAGCCGTTTAAGGTAAAAAAAAAAAGAAAGAAATATACACGAAAGAAAGAAAATGCAGTTATGGTGTCTATGACATGTGAAACGAAAAAGTATCGTGAAATTTCGAGAAACAATCAATGTACAGACAGAGGTTACAATTGTATATATATATATATATATATATATATATATATATAAATATATATATATATATATATGGGGGATGAGTGGAAGAACAAATCATTTCAGAATATCTATGATTAGCCGGAACCTTTGTATGAAGAGAATACCCATTCACTAAAATGCTGTAGAGGTAGTGGGGGAGGCTGTATATATAGCCAGTATGGATTAGGTTGAATCAGTAATCAACCTTTCACTGCTCCAATCACAGCAACATGATCAAGGTATGTGATCAGATATAAGAGATAAAGGATTATATAGGTATACTGTTTGAACTATAATGTTCATAAATATGATATCAGGCAAAGATGATCTATAAATAATGTATCAGATGATGGAATGAAGTTAACGTAAACATATCATAGTAGGCTTCTTGACATAAATAACTGAACGGAGTAATCTGACTCTAATTATGTAAAACCGAGATGAAATACGAAATAAATGGCGTTTGTCCTAAAACTCTGCATATCTCTATGCCAATACATGTATACATGATCAAGGCATGTGATCAGATATACAAGATAAATTATGATATAATTAAATTGTTAAAATTTACAAATGTTCACCAAATATACTCTCTCACTAAATTGAAAATACGGCAAAGATGATGAATAAACATGAATCAGATGACGGAATGAAGTTGACATAAAAATATTGGTCTTCTTCGTTCTAGGCTTCTGGGATTAAATAACTGAAAAGAGTATATGATTCTATTTATATAAAACCCAAATGAAATATGAAAAAAAGGAGATTGTCCTAAAACTCTGTCCGTCTCTATCCCTATGTTTTCAACAAGCGGATTTTTTCAGCCTGATTTTCAAATCAATTTAATTTGTTTTCTCTTCAATTAGGAGCATACAAGGAACTAAACAAAATCGAACAATTGTCCTTGAAAAATTTTAAAACTTGCGGAACCTTCTTTGAATCGTTCCGTTAACCAATAAATATGAATTTTCAGTTTCTAGCCGCAATCTGCTTCCTGGGAGTAGTGTCAGCCCAGTACGGAGGTCATGGAGGATACGGACATGAAGAACACGTAGACTATTTCGTGAGTAGAATTAGTGGAGTTCATGAAAGCTTAAACTATTGATAGTCACGAGTAAAAATGTTGCTACGACTAATATATTTGCAGGCACCAGCTCACTACAAGTTCGAGTACAGCGTGCACGACCCTCACACCCACGACATCAAGAAGCAGGAGGAAGAGAGGAAGGACGACAATGTCAAGGGATACTACAGCCTCCACGAAGCTGATGGAACTGTGAGAGAAGTCCACTACACTTCGGACAAACACAACGGATTCAACGCTGTAGTCCATAGGTCCGGACACGCCCAGCACCCCCAGAAATACGGAAGCTCGAATGAAGCTTACTACGGACACGGAGGATCACAAGGAGGTTACGGAGGCCATGGAAGTGCCAGCTCTTCATACTCTTTTGACGGAAAATACTAAATAAGGCTGTTTTTGTAGATATTAGGAATTTTGTACAGTTTTTACTTTTGTAATAAAACATTTAAAAAAAAATCATTATTGTATGAACTTAATTCAGCTGAAATAAGGAGCTGGTCTATGCGTGTTATATGCGCCAATATTATTGAACCTGATTCCCGAATTACCAATACAATTAAACGTTTTGGCTTCTTGCTTAGATTAATTACAACGATATATTTGAATTTACTTCAACCAAATTATAGGGAAAACCGTATTTCATTAATTTTTTTCAAAGTAAAACATTTGTAATAAATTGATATGTATAGCCTACAAGGGGCTGAGATTACTTACGTGATGACTTAACGTTTACCTTAACGGAATTTTTTAGGTTAGAGCTCATTAAATAAAATCCGTGGCACCATCCTTGCAAGGAAATAGGTAACCTCACCCAAATAAGCTTTATGAGCACAAAGTGGGGTCAATAACCAACTTGAAAAGAGCCATTACTAATCGAAAATGTTGGGAAATTTGAGTTTCAACATAATATCCTTGCTCAAACACTATTTTATTTAAATAGTTTATAAAAAACATATATTTTATCTTCAATATAATTCTGAATGGGGAAGGAATGATACGTGATAAATACGATGTCTGCATTTTCTTGGTAGACTTTTAGGGAGGTAAAACTACCGATTATAACTTCGGTGAAGTTATTTTTTCCAGCAAAAATGCCCGAAATTGTATTTTTGCAACCTAGGAATGGAGTCCAAGGCGGTGTGTTGCTTATCCGGTTGACTTCCAGGTTGTCTCGAACTCGGGAAGACTGGATGGACACGGAGAGTTCCTGAGGAAGCCTGAGCAAACGCTTTGTGAAAATTGCTTCAGATATCATTAACACTTCATACAATCTTCAATGGTATTACAGCAGATCACCTGTTGAAAACTTTTATCATATTTTCTCTCCTAAATGCTAAGATTTATTTACAAGGGAAACTAGATTTATTCTTTCCCTTGAACGATAATATATTTGTCAATATTCGTCAAAGATACTTTCTAAGCTTAAAGCTTAAAACTCTAATATAACAGTAAACTTATAAAAGGATTAATTAAGGCTTCTGTTAATCTAGTACTTATAAATTTACGTTAATTAATTATTATACCAATTTACTTAGTAATAACAGGAATTCTAAACATAAATTTGTCTAACTGCTTTTAAGTCAGGAGTGTAAAATGAATGACTCCTCATTTACTTTTAATGCTATAGAACATTTGTATTAATGATGAATACTAATATTTGTACCGATTTCCACAGGAATCTCATATCTATTTCACCGAATGTTGTAAATATTACAAGATTTGGAGTAAATATCTATTAAACGATGAAAACTACAAATTGCAAATATCTCAGGTAATATAAAGCAATATTTAGTAAGGAAATTAAATTTAAAAGATTGGTTATATGTAATGATTCACTCCTAGTCGTAATATCGGGGATTTTTTGACACCCATTTTTGATTTTGCTATCCCTAACCCCCATCCCCTCCCTGCTCGGATTTCAGTTGTGAAATATATATATATATATATATATATATATATATATATATATATATATATATATATATCAAAGAACATAATTTTCGTCATTTCGTAAGTAGGATCGATAGACCCTTGAGGAAAGTTTGAACATACTCTCAATAACTGAAATGCATGTAAAAGACTAAGCATGGTCAAACATGTATTATGATCAATTAGCATAAACAGGTGTTTAATAGGACTGGCCAAGTCCTTGGTTTGTCAATAGCAGACAGCTGAGTCAAGCAGGTTCCTAAACCTGTCAAAAGTATCCACTCGATTCTGTAAATAGGATATTCCTGGATTCACAACCATTACTGCCATATATCTATCTAATAGTCTCTCTCTCTCTCTCTCTCTCTCTCTCTCTCTCTCTCTCTCTCTCTCTCTCTCTCTCTCTCTCTCTCTCTCTCTCTCTTTCTCTCTCTCTCTCTCTCTCTCTCTCTCACACACACACACACCTTTATCTTGGGAAACGGCGACTCATTGAGTCACTGAAACCGGTCCCAAAATATAAAATTTATGCAGAAAGACTACTTTCTTCGTTATCCTGTAATCTGTCAAACCTTTTTTCGTTAATCCTGAAAGGAAGAAAAATGAACTCAACATGGAGCAAATTTGTTAGGTGAGGTGTAACAAATGACCAGTGACAGTTGTGATTCAGGGGGGGGGGAGTTCCCTAATTCTTTAGTATATTTGCTATTAATATTACTTACTCTACAATTGCACATTAACACCTCTTTTATTAATGTTACAACAAGAAATTATAAACGAAGATGGTAAATAGGCAACAGAGCAAAACACATTATTCAAAAAGTACACATTATTACTCAAAAATTATACAAAGACGAATACTACAGACATTAGGAAACAATAAATAGCGTAAAAATGCACTAAAGTTAAATAAATAAGCGTCTGCCTTTTCAGACTAATAATACTATAAATCCATCAATGAAAATGGTTAAAACCCCAATTCAATTGTTTGTCTACGTAACTGAATATTTGTATTTATTCTTCTTTATTACGAACAGTTTTCTTAATGTTCTAGTTACTAAAAAAATGTATAGATGACGCTTGTAGGGCTAGTCCAACAATATTGTTTATTAGTTCTATAATACTCGCCCCCACTTATAATTACCGATATAGTTTGAATTCTCTACTTGCTCCCACTAAACCCATCTCCTGTTCGTTGACTAATTTCAGCCATTTATGAATATGACCTGCAGTTTGAATTAAACGGCTAACTGTCGAGTATAGATCATATAAACATTTTCAGGAATGAGTGTAAAATCATAATTCATCAAATCGTTACTTAACCCTCTGTCGGGCGCAGCTAGCCTGAGAGGCCAGGAAAACATACTTTTTGATACCACGCCTCATTCTGTTTCCCCTGTGAGGGGCCATTCCCAGTAATTTCCTGATTTGTGTTCATGCTTAGAATCCCCTACTTTAGTCTATTGCCATCCTTCATCCAGACCGACTGGTCCCTAGGTGGCTTGTGAGGCCGACTGCGCCCAATTGCTCCTTAATTTCGAAGATGATTTTTTTTCAAGATATATCTATTGCAATCGTCCCATTTACTAAGGTTAATGCTATTCTATATGGAAGTTCGTCGGTATCTTGAGAAATAAGTGCTAGTCTAACTCTGGCCTCTCAGGCCGAATGCGCCTGATCAATTTTACTTGTTTTAGTATAAGCTTCATTCTATTCTAATAAAAACAATATTTTACGTTATAAATATTATATTTGGTTTCCAAAGATCCTAGCGAAGTCTGTTCTTCCAGCGTTTTAAATTAAAATTAATTAGTTGGGTAGTGGGGGTTTAAAATATGTGAGCGGCCTCTCAGGCCGGGTGCGCCCGACTTTGTTTCGTCCAGAGGTGCGCCCGACGGAGGGTGAACATATATGCATGTATCTTACATAGTTCTATACTAAGGTCCAAAAAAAAAAACAACCAAAAAACAGAAATTCGGTATTTAAGATACATGAAAGACCTTTCATTATATACTGACTTATTGTTAACGTGTGATGACTAAAGCTGGGGTTTACTGAATGATAAACATTTAAGAACGCAAATATGTTTGTCAAAACTCGTGGTAGAGAAGAACTCGATATTACTACATTAACGTACGATAAAATTGGCAACATAATTTCTAATATAAAATTGCTCAAACTGACTCTTCATAACGGTTATATTTTGAATTTTTGATATTTCATCTTCTAATCCCCTTCTCCCCAAATGGACTGATTTCAGCCGTAACCGTACATGGAATTTTTTAACGTCAAACGCTTATATATCGAGATTGGTAACAAATATTTTTGTTAATACTTAAGATAGACGGATAGACGTGGATTAAGAATAACCTAAAACCATACGAAAGAGGCTTAACACGTTAAGGACTGCACGGGGTCAATTGACTCCGTACGTAACTGTCTCCCAGGACGGGTCGGTTTTGAAGATAAATGTTCAAAAAATACTTTCACGGTTTTTGCTTTGTACTAGTAAATATAATTAAAAATAGTACGTTTATGCATTTCAAATCCAAAAAATACGTCATATATCATTGAAAAATGCACGGGGCTTTATGACCCCGTGCCGGCCTGGGGAGTGGTATTTGGGCTCTAGTCTGGCACTGGCTCATATAGCCCAGTGTTATTGCCCGTGCTTTTCCTCTGAACCGCATGTTCTGTTATTTACATAGCTTATGTAAATGACAGAACGCGTCCCTCCCATTTCAGTTTACTTTTTACTTTCGTTTCGAAACATAAATCTCTATAATGAGCAAATCACGTGGCCGACAATTAGTGGATTTAGCTTTATTAAAAAAGTGTTTCGGGTGTTTCGAAAACTTAAGAAAAACATTGTCTTCTAAAGAATTAGACAAAAAAGTTGTAACGTATTGTGAAGAGTCCAACATGAAGTCACTTTGTCTACAATGCTTCAATAACTGCCATAAATCTATGTCCTAACCATTGTGATAATGAAGAATTGTTAATTACAATATAATTATTTGTTTATTCATATTTTTTATTTATTATGTTTATTTTCCAATTATTTGCTTAAACTCCTAGTTCCTAGTTTGTTTTTCTCGTTTTGTAATTTTATCTTTATAAACTAATAAATTTTGATTCTAATGTATCGTAATTTAAGTTTAATTCATATTCACCCATTTTAAAGTATAAAAAAAATTAAAATCCTTTGTTGATCACTAAAACTATCACACAAAGGAGAAAAACAGTTCCCAACAAGGTGAAAAATGTAAGGTAAATATTCATTTCTAAGTCACGTAACAAAAAATTGATGAACACACGGCCTGCGACTGCCATATATTTTTTGATGTCCAAAGAGTAAAAAAATGTTTGAATATAGCAATTTAGTTCATTTTTCGAGTTGTAGTAGTGCATTAAAAGGAGACATAAGTACGGGGTCGATTGACCCCGTGCCGTCCTTGTGGATAGTTGCACCACGGGGTCAATTGACCCCGTGCCGTACTTGTGGATAGACCACATTTTTGATGTCCGTACTGAACTTGTTAATTCGGAAATGAAGGCAATGTCCATTCACTAAAATGTAGTATAGGTAGTGGGGGAGGCTGTATATATAGCCAGTGTGGATTAGGTTGAATCAGTAATCAACCTTTCACTGCTCCAATAACATCAACATGATCAAGGTATGCGATCAGACATACGGGATAAATTATAGTATAATTAAGTTGTTAATAGTTATAAATGTTCTCCAAATATACTCTCTGACCCCATTAAATTCAATATAAGGTAAAGATGATCTATAAACATGAATCAGGTGATGGAATGAATTTAACGTAAAAATATTTGTCTTCTTCGTTGTAGCTTTCTTGGAATAAATAACTGAAAGGAGTAATATGCTTCTAATTATGTAAAACAGAGATGAAATATGAAAAAAAAGGGGGATTGTCCTAAAACTCTGTCTCTCTATATCTCTATATATTCAACAAGGGGATTTGTTCCACCGATTGTAGTCAAGTCAATTTGTTTTCTCTCCAATTAGGAAAATTCAAGGCACTAAAAGATCACCTTGACAAATTTCGAAACATGTAAAAATGTCTTCAATAATTTCCGTTAGCCAATAAACATGAATTTCAGGTTTCTAGACGCAACATATATACAAAATAATATATTATTAATTTAATAACATTTTGTAGATTGTAGCAGCAGTCTGCCTCCTTGGAGTAGTGTCAGCCCAGTATGGCGGACATGGAGGATACGGACATGAAGAACACGTAGACTACTTCGTAAGTACAATTATATCAGTTCATAAAAGCTAGGATGTATGTCAATGGCAATAAATAACCAAATATTAACAATCCACAGGCGCCAGCTCACTACAAGTTCGAGTACAGCGTGCACGACCCTCACACCCACGACATCAAGAAGCAGGAGGAAGAGAGGAAGGACGACAATGTCAAGGGATACTACAGCCTCCACGAAGCTGATGGAACTGTGAGAGAAGTCCACTACACTTCGGACAAACACAACGGATTCAACGCTGTAGTCCATAGGTCCGGACACGCCCAGCACCCCCAGAAATACGGAAGCTCAAATGAAGCTTACTACGGACACGGAGGATCAGAAGGAGGTTACGGAGGCCATGGAGGTGCCAGCTCTTCATACTCTTTCGATGGAAAATACTAAATGTGGCTGTTTTTGTAGATATTAGGAATTTTGTACAGTTTTTTTACTTTTGTAATAAAATATTTAAAAAATTCTTATATTTGTTAAGGTCAATGACTACAAATATCCTTTTATATTGTCGTTATTTATAGCAGGAATTAGAAATGCAACTAACCTCTTCCTCACATTGGATTTCCGGGAATTAAAGCTGATCCCAGTTTATATATTAAAAACGAAAAAGGTGTCTTCCTATATAGTATCACACATGTGCGTCTACATTTTAGCCTTATGTTGGTTCGGAATGTTTAGTAGACGATATGCTTTTTTTTTTTTTTTTTTTTATAATAATCCTTTATTGAATAACAAGATTTTTTTTTTTTTACAAGATAATTCATAGTGTTCCTTGTGACCACTGCAATTACAAAAGGAAACATAATATAAAAATTTCTATTTTAGTAGCAGATTGTTGAAATGCAATTGACTAATAGTAGGCAGTCATATTGCAACTTAGTGATAACAGTTATTTTAAATATTTACAAATTCGAGAGACCTTATGAGCTAATAATAATAACAAGTACAGACTTTCTTATGATTCTTTAATATGATTAGAGGTAAAATAGGGATTAAGATAAAGGTGTTACATGTCTTTAGCCTAGCCTGTTGGGTATTGATTTAGTCAGTTTCTTGTGTTAGAGTAAGATGTGCTTCGTTCGTTTGTGTACCTAGCAGTGCTTTCTTTGTTATAATTACCTATTTCATTGATGAGTGGGTTGTTTTTGTGTTTGCAAGATTTGAAAAATTTAGTGGTTAGATTACGGATATATGTCTTTACCATTGGTAAGTTTGAAATATGATGTAATTTTCTTATTCTTGTATGATAGGGAAGATTATTCACAATTCTCAGGCATTTGTTTTGAAATATTTGTAGTTTTCTTAAATTGGTGTTTGATATATAGCTCCATACGGGGCAAGCATATGTTAATACTGATCTGATGCAGGCTTTGTATAACATTTGTTTATTCACAGGGCTCAGTTTCGATTTACGATTAAAGTATGGGTAAATCTGGCAAATAACTTTATTAGCTTTATCACACGTTTTATTTAGGTGTTCTGTGAATGTTAGTCCTTTGTCTAACGTCACCCCTAAATATTTAATATATTTCGACCATGATATAGGATTATTGTCAAAGTTGGATTGCTCTGGAATTTTCGGTCTTCTTTTTGTAAAAATAATAGCTTGTGTTTTTGCTTTATTGACTTTGATTCTCTACTTAGTAAAAAATTTGGATAATTTGTTAAAGCTACTATGGAGTCGATTAATTATTGTATCTATTCAGTAGGAAGACGTGTATATGCCCGTGTCGTCTGCAAAGAGGGATAAAGTAGTATTTATAGTTTTAGGAATTTCGTTGATATAAATAATAAAGAGAACTGCACTAAGTGCAGATCCTTGAGGTAGGCCAGCCTCCATTTTTTTGGTCGATGAATAGGAGTTATTTATTTTGACACAAAATGTTCTATTGGTGATATATGAGTTAATAAGTTTTATCAAATAAGGGGGGAACTTTAATTCATTTAATTTGTATATAAGCCCTTCGTCCCAGACTGTATCAGACGCTTTCTCAATGCCTAGCACCAAGAGTCCTGTATGTTTTTTATTATTATAACCTTCGGTAATGGCGTCTATTAGTCTTGCTAATTGTTTAGTTGTGCTGTGTTGACTTCTGAAACCAAACTGTTCGTTTTGTATAATGTTGTTTTGTGTAAGGTGTTTGTTTATCCTGGCTAATATTATTTTTTCTATGGTTTTTCCAATTGTGCTTAGAAGACTGATGGGCCTGAAGCTCTGAGCTTCATGTGGATTCTTTCCTGGTTTGCATATTGCTTTTATCACTACGTGTTTCCAGTTTTTAGGGAAGTGGCCAAGGGTTAGAACAGAGTTCGCTATTTTTTGGAGGGATTTAATTCCTTCGGGTGGCAAATTCTTTAGATGGGTATTTTTAATATTGTCTTCTCCTGGTGATTTGCGGGGTTCTGATTTTTTAATTATTTTGTATATTTCTGAGTAGGTTGTTAAAACTTCTTTAGGGCTATTGGTAGATAAGATATTATTTACGATTTTTTTTGAGCTTTTCATAATTTTGTTCGTCATATATTTACTATTAAGATTTACATTTTGCTTGTGTACGGATTCAAAATAATTAGCTATAAGATTAGCTTTACCTTCTGGGGTAATTTCAGTTTTATTAAGGTAGGTGATAGGGGGGAGATATCTTTTTTCTTTATTTTTAAAAATTTTATGAAGGTCCCACAATTTAGTTCTGCAATTTATTTTAGCTAAGTGGTAATTGAAGTTTTGGTTTTTATTTTTCCACAGATAATTGCCAATTGCCTTAGAGAAAGCTTTTTCTATTGTATTATATACTTTAATACCTGTTTTTTGAAACAATCTTCTGAATTTATTCCGAAATTTAAAAATCATGTCAATGACAGACGATATGCTCAAAATGATGGAAAGCTAGTTTAAACTTAAAAAAAATATAAGAAATGTGACAAATTCTTTAGGAAGAAAAAAAAGAACGAAATCAAACAAGTTGCTAGCTCACCTAAGACACAAAATAGAAAAGTTTTGGCAATTAGAAATATCGACAAGCGATACGAAGGCTTGCTTTTATATACTTCTGTAACATCTCGACCAGACATATCAGCAGCAGTTGATATCCTATCTAGAAACGTAGAAAAACCAACCAAGAGTGGCGGGAATGTTGTAAAGAGAATTAGCATTTATCTCAATACGATGAGAAACAGTAAACTTCAACTTGGGGAGAAATCAACATGAAACTATCTTCCTTCGTAGTCGTTGATTGGGGAGGTGAAAGAGGTAAGTAAACAAGCGGTTATCTTATCAAGCTGGGGAAGTCATGTGTACAACAGTACACATAACAGTAACAGTCAGTGACACTTGCGTCAACAGAAGCTGATCATCAATGGATTCGAATCCATAAGCCTTTTGGATTCTAATACTTCTTAAAGATTTGGGACACTTTTAGGAAAATCTAGCTGTTTGAGGAGTCAGAGTTTCATGAAATTCCTATAAAATGAGAAAGCCAGTGCTAGTATCATGCAACAGATATCCGAAGGTGGTTCATTCGAGATCTAAGGTATTGGAACCATGTTCTTTTATTATGTCTAATTATTTTGACAATATTGATAAATTAGGAGCCTATTTCTGGTTTCATGCTACATTATTACTGTTAGGGAGTAAACAATATAATGAACGATTGTTATATTTATATCTCTTTGTAATGGTAAAATATAGGTTAGGCGGAAAACATATGTTTTGTAGATTCATAAGATATGCTTTTGTTTGGGAGTCATGGCTTGAAGAATAAAGATATAAAATATGCTAAATCTTGTTTTGTGCTTAAGAACAATTGTTTTGTATTTAATTTGATATATTATCAATAAATGTTGATTGCTAATTATTTTCGGAATAATAATAGAGATATGTTAATCTTTACTTCAAATAATATAAAATCCGTCAGGTAGGAGATTATCAAACAAAGAAAAAAAAATGTATAGAGCCAGAGTTGGGCAGTAATTAAATACTTTTTTAATTAACTACTTTTTCAACTAATAAATAGTAGTTACGTAATTGCAACTATAGTTACAGTTTAATGTAATTGGTAACTGTAGTTGCATTTTCTTGGTTTTGCAATTACAGTAATTGTAGTTGTTATTCATAAATCCATCTACTTACTAGTTGAAATAAAAAGTAGTTACAAAAATAATTACAATTACTAGTTGTAATTGTAACTGTAGTTATTGGAGTAATAACTACAACTACAATACTTATAGATCAGCTGTTTTTTACGTTCCAAAGCGCTCTTATATATTATGATCGCCTCTATATGAACATTTACACTCGTGGTGGTGGTAAATAGCTCATCTGGGACGAGCCATGTTCAATTGGTGCAGAGAATATGTCAGAATAACTGAAGGCGGACGCTCCTATCAAAACACACTCTTGTTCCGGCGATCGCCTCTTGTGCTGTTGCAGGGCACTTCAGTCTATATCCATCACCAGTCCTCGGTGATGAAAATATTTTTGAAACAAATTACAATAAGTGGAAAGTGATAGTGAGGACGAGACGTCGTTATTTTTTGGAACAGAGCTGTAGAGAGATTATTTTCTTTTGCCGCAATGGCAAACGCCCCAAAAAATATAAAAAGGAATTTACATATTATTTTCGTTAGTTTTCATTTATTTGCATTAAAATTATTTTCTGTTATTATAATAATGTAGTATATGTAATATAATAAACCTTAGAATATAAAGACATTGGATGTAGTTATTTTTTAACAGCCTCAACTACTTCTGTCAGTGTTTCACAGTTTATTAAAGTAACTACCCAAGTAACTGTAGTTGCAACTACAACTACAGTTACAATCACAAACTGTAGTTGTTTTTGGAACTACTGATTTTCTCAACTACTAACTGTAGTTGTGAAATTGCAATTACAATTACTTTAGTTGAAAAATTTAGTTGCCCATTATCAATAACTAATTACATTAGTAGTTGTAATTGTAACTATATTTCAACTAATGTAGTTATAACTTGTAATTGTAATTACAATTTTGCCCAACTCTGTATAGAGCAACAATTGTAGACCATCAGTATTTTAGCAGGATAGGTTATATTAAATTTTTCCGACCGACTCATAATAAAGGAAATACTTGGATTATTCGATCCTCCTCTCCTATTCCCCGTCAAGTTTCAGTGAATGAAATGGTTAAGTATTGAGTATGTTATAGATCAAATAATTATTTTCTGGTCAATACCGTAAACTTTTAATTGATGGTGTTATCACACAACATACTTGCACTTACAACATACTTGTAAATCATAATCTAACAGTTCAATGAAGAGAATAATTTGCATTTAAGCTTCGAATAATATGGTTACTTCACTTATTTGTATATGGGGGTTGCTGAAGGAAGAAAACTAAAAAATTCAAATATCATAATCGAGATAATAATCATTAAGCAAAGTAAATAAACAAGATAGGTTAAAAATATATGTAACAGCTTTTATTAAACATTAATTTCCAATAGTATTGATTCTGTTCACTTTTTCAATCCGACACATAATAACGGCTCTCACTAGTCCGATTTCAGTAAATAACGAACTTCATCTTTTGTTTTACATAAAACGTTTAAATTTCGAGTTCGGTCACGATCAAACCACAATTACGTCCACTAGTGACTTAACAGGCTAATATATATATATAATTTTGAACAGTCCTCATTTTTGCCATCTCCTAGGTAGGATCGATGGGTATTTGAAGAAAGTTTTTGAAGTCATGAATACTACCTTGCTAGCTGATTTCCGTCAAGATAAATTAGCTAAAAAAGAAACCTACATCTCTAATCTTCACTTAATATCAATTTAGTGATCAACTCATTAAATAATATCCTTAGTCCCACCCTGGCTAAAAAAAGGATGAAACCTGTAGATAACCCCTCCCAATTAGCCATAGTAGCACAGAATGAACGTAAATAAATAATAATAATAATCTCAATTCCATAAAAATGTCAACATATTTCTGCCACGTGTATCCACAAATTGATAATTGAAATTATACTTATTACCCGACTTTCAAATTATTTTTTCAAACTTTAGTCGTTCCTACAATACATACTAAATTATAAAAGTGTGGAGAGTTCAATTTTATCTAATTAGCACAAGAGCACATATAAAAAAATCAAAATAAGTTTATAATTATCCCAGTCCTCTATGCAAATAAAAAGTAAGAATTGTAATAATGACATGTTATTTGTATATAGGAAAAGGCTATTCGCACATGAAAGCTAAGCGATATTGAGAAAACGAGGAATTCCATCCGTCAAGAGCCGTTGTAATGAGAAGCAGCAAGTATCATTGTTCTTCATGGTAAATAAGATCACAGAAAATGTTAATAAATATATATTTAAAACACTTATAGGTAATTTAATTTGCAATATGATTTATTTTTATTACACAATATTCCGATCCAACTTATAATAACGAAGACATTACAAATTTTTGAAATCCCCAACCCACCCCCCCCCCCAAAAAAAAGACATATCTTTCCGGTTTCTACCATTAACGAATTTGATACTTCGTTTTACATAAAACGATTATATATCGATTTATGTAACGATCAAGCGAACATTACGATAGCTAGAGCACATATATGTGTGTGTAAAATCATGAGTTCAGCCCCAATAGCTAATTTTCTTTAAAGAATACCTGCAAAAAGGCTAAAATAGTTTCTTACATTTTTAGGGTTAAACATTGTGCCTGGGCGCAGATTATCCAAGGTAATTATTGCACTGAGCACATAGTAAACAATGATTGTATTTTCTAGATAGAAATTGATCTGAGAGCCACCTGATCAATGACAACAGCATGAATTGATTGTAAAAACAAAATGTACAGAATAAAAATTGCAGGGCTTTAAATGTGTTTCAATATTGGTTTTATAAAATTTTTTCAATCATAATAAGAATGGTTCAGATCTTTTTAAATATCAAATTCCTCAACCAAACGCTCATTTCCTAATCAGATTTCAGAAAATCAGAATACGATTTTTAGTAAACGAATGGAGATCTCAAGAACGGTATTGATCGTCTAAACATTTTAGGAACTAGAACCTAAGTAAATAATTCGTCACACGTCACACACAACGTATTTTCATGTATTGGAACCTGACACTCTTACAGCGCTACAAGAGGTGATAGGTTATGGTCATATATATATATATATATATATATATATATATATATATATATATATATATATATATATATATATACACACACACACAAACACTCTCATCACATAACTACTGCATAACTACCTCATAATACTTTAACACAATGTTTCTTTAGTCCACTCATCAGGTTAGCTATGTGTCTTAAAAGTGTTGGCCTTTATCTCACATGTTAAACATAGTGGTGAGTTCGATTCTCACCCGGGCAATGGGAGTTTATTTAGTGACAAACCAATTAATTAAAATCCTTAGTCCCACCCTGTCTAGAAAATGGTGGTAACCTGTTTATAACCCGTCCCAATTAGCGATAGTAGCAAAAAGTTGACGTTTATAAAAATAATATTAAACTACTCCTTAACCTTGAAGGTCAACTTACGTACTTATACATCCTCACAGCCACCATACTTTATTTTGGGGGCACCAGCTTTCATCGCTGCTGGAAACGGGTCTTTGGAAACGACTATTTGTTATCCAGAATATATTTGTTATTATTAAAACCTACATCTTAACCACACAGCAATTGCGGGCAATTAAACTGTAACAAGATGGATTATTTAAGATTTTTTGATCTGATGAAAACAATTAAAATGTTTGATTTTCCCATTCCCTTTCCCAAGTCCATTTGCAGCAATTAAAGTGCATTATGTTTATTTTTACATTAAACTTTTAAATATGGAATTCACTGAAAGCGTTTGTGATTCTCCTATTGCCCTACTAATTCCTGCAATATGTTATTTAGTTCATCAATATGTCCTGCAATATGTTATTTAGTTCATCGCAGTAAAATGGTTGTGGAATGAACTATTTCACAAATTTATGAACAGAGTTAGAATAGCCGAATTTCAGACGAAATATGACATGCTTTAGGCGATAAAGACTAACTTTGTGTCCATTCACTAAAATTCAGTAGAGGTAGTGGGGGAAGGGTGTATATATAGCCAGTACCGATCGTGTGCAGTCAGTAGCCACCTTTCACAGTTACCGACATGATCAAGGTATGTATGAAGTGTACATTAAGCTAATTAATGATATATGTAAATATTATAGATTATAGCAACAAGTGTCATACGAACTAGAAGTTATGTGATTAAAAAGGAATTAAATAAAAAGAAAGAAAATATTGAAGAAAATAAAGAAACATTAGACAAGAGGAAAAAATTAATAAAATAATCGGATTTAGGCACATGCCTCCCTTATACACCACTTAAATCAAAGAAATAGAATGATTTGATGCACTTTAACATAATTTAATTTGAAACTTATGTAAGATATTCCCGTTTCAACGTATTGGACCGAATATATCCAAATTCATGTTAAAGAGTAGATATTGTTGACAAATTCCGCTTGGTTTAACGCTGATTATCAAATGAGTTTTTTTTTTTTTATTATTTTTTTTTATTTTCCTGTGGATATTTAGGTTATATTGACTTGAAGGAATAATTTTAAAGGTTTGTAGTACTCTTTTTATCATTACATCGTGAACCTAGAGTGGCGAGTTCGTTCCTGGGAAATGGAAATTATTTAGTGACGAAATCCATTAAATAACATCATAAAATCCCACCCTGGCTAGAAAAGAGTGGTAACCTGTAGATAGACCGTCCCGATTAGCCTAAGTTGCAAAACGTGGACGTTAATAAATAATAATAATAATACTCTTTTTATCTAATTATTATTATTTATTAACGTCCACTTTTTGCAACTCAGGCTAATTGGGGCGACTTATCTACAGGTTACCACCCTCTTCTAGCCAGGGTGGGATTTTAGGGATTTTTTAACTAAGAAAATTATGGATTCTCTTAGTGAATGAGAAAGTTCACCTTGTATGTTTTTAGCAGTGTTAATGTCCAGGAGAGTGAAACCTATGCCCGTGGAAAAAGATAATGGAACATAAAGAGTTTTTAATTTGAGACCTTAAAATGTATCTTAAGGTCTCAAATTAAGGACTCTTTATGTTCCATTATCTTTTTCCACGGGCAGATGTTTCACTCTCCTGGACATTAACACTGCTAAAAACATACAAGGTGAACTTTCTCATTCACTAAGAGAATCCATAATTTTCTTAGTTAAAAAATCCCTAAAATCCCACCCTGACTAGAAAAGGGTGGTAACCTGTAGATAACCCGTCCCAATTAGCAAGAGTTGCAAAAAGTGGACGTTAATAAATAATAATAATTAGATAAAAAGAGTATTGTTGTCTGAAATATGTATTTTTTACAAACCGCCGTTGATGAAAACACATCTGAAAAAAAAAATACCTCTCAAAACAGTTCATCCCCAAGTCACAATTTCACCAGTTGACAATTATTCCTTTGAATCTAAACTGAGCAAATCAATTTATTTTAAAAGTTCTGAAATATTTTTAAATTCTTTTGTGAATGTCCTGCATTCGCTATAATAAAAATTAATATTAATTGTAGTTCGTAGCCGCAATCTGCTTCCTGGGAGTAGTGTCAGCCCAGTACGGAGGTCATGGAGGATACGGACATGAAGAACACGTAGACTATTTCGTGAGTAAAATTATAAACGTTCATGAAAGCTTAAATTATTGATAGTAATGAGTAAAACTGTTGCTACGACTAATATATTTGCAGGCCCCAGCTCACTACAAGTTCGAGTACAGCGTGCACGACCCTCACACCCACGACATCAAGAAGCAGGAGGAAGAGAGGAAGGACGACAATGTCAAGGGATACTACAGCCTCCACGAAGCTGATGGAACTGTGAGAGAAGTCCACTACACTTCGGACAAACACAACGGATTCAACGCTGTAGTCCATAGGTCCGGACACGCCCAGCACCCCCAGAAATACGGAAGCTCAAATGAAGCTTACTACGGACACGGAGGATCACAAGGAGGTTACGGAGGCCATGGAGGTGCCAGCTCTTCTTACTCATTCGATGGAAAATACTAAATCTCTCTTTATTTTGTATATATTAGGCATTTTGTACAGTTTTTTACTTTTGTAATAAAACATTTAAAAAAATGACATCTAATATCATCCAAATCGCTCATATTTTATATTTTGTAAAATAATATTTAAAAAAATGCTGTATTTACGCCTAAATGATCATAGCTGAAAAGGTGTCTCTTTGGCAAAAAATGATATATTCAGTCGAGTTTGGGATAGGATAACTACCTTATTTCAAACCTATTTCTTGCTTTTAGAGGTTTGCTTGAAATGTTTGTTTATTGGTTTAAAATTAAGCTAGTTTCTCTTAAGAGTTTGTCATGATTCATGACAATCCAAGAGGCCTATTACCTCAATGCCATATTACCTCAATGCCATATTACCTCAATGAGGAAAACAACTACAGAGTTTAAAAATATGCCTAGGCACATAGTTAAGTGAAATATTCTCACTTCACATATGTCGAGATGAGGTTAGGATTCACGGATGATCATCAACAGTCTCTGAGATTAGGGATACCATGGAGGTGCTAGGTTCTTTCAATGAACTTACTCGTACGATGGTCACTTTTTAAAGCCGTTTCTAGCAGATTTCCATTGAGGAAAATCAGCTATTGAGGTCGTACTCATAACGCGATTTTCGAAAATTTTCTTCAAATGTCCATCGATCCTACGCGCAGGAGATGACAAAAATGAGGTCCGTTCAAAACTGTTTATATATATATATTTATATCTATATATATATATATATATATATATATATATATTTGTCTGTTAACGCTCTAGAGGTCGCAATTTTGCATTGATCGTTACCAAAATCGATATTTAAACGTAGTATGTAAAAAGAAAGATAGAGTTCGTTAACGGCTGAAATCGGACTAGTGGGAGGGGGGTTTAGAGGGGGATTTTCGAAAATTCGGAATATTTCCGTTACCAAAGGTCGGATCAAAAGATTGTATAGAACCAATCCTGTTGTAAATTAAATTTACTATAAATTTTTATATACATGTATTCTCTATCTTGAATATTAACCGATATATTTGCATTTTTATTAAATTTGGGCCGATAACGGACGCCTGAGTTTCCCGCCAAAAGCTAGTTCGGCTCTTTGCCGTAACTGTTCTGCTCTCGTATGGAGATTTCTCTATTGCATAACTTCACGTGGGAAATCTGCTTAGTTTACGCAGCCTCGGCGTGACGGACTTTTTAATATATATTGTGTACCTTGTGCAGTTTTTGTTTTTTACTTTTATATTGTAGTTCATAGGAGTAGTGTCAGAGAGGCCATGGATATGAAAAATATTGATATTCATTCAATTACTTTATTTGTTAACAAATAGTTACCGACGACCTGGCCTTTAAAAGGAGTTAAGCATTTCATGCCGGAACTTAATATTTAGCATTAGTCCCACCGATATGTTTAACTATATAGTGGTTTTACTAGGTATCACGATGACCATTGCACTTAAGGAAATCAATTATTGAGGTTGTATTCATGATGCGAATTTAGAAAGATTTCCTTCAATGTCCATCGATCCTACTCAGGAGAAGATGAAAATGAGGTCCGTTCAAAATTATATGTATGTGTGTGTGCGTGCGTGCGTGCGTGCGTGCGTGCGTGTGTGTGTGTGTGTGTGTGTGTGTGTGTGTGTGTGTGTGTGTGTGTGTGTGTGTGTGTGTGTGTGTGAGAGAGTGTGTGTCTTTAAATATTCTTTGGCCACGATTTGTTTTATTGTTCCAAGCTTGATATGTTATGGTTTTATGAAAAAAGATAGGTCATGTTTGTTAATGGCAGAATGTAACCATTAGGAACGGTGGCTACAGGGGGAAGGAACTTATGATCTTAGCCTTATTAAAGACATAGTCATATTGAAGGTGGACGATTAATCACCAGGCACAAATAAGTCGTGAGTTCGGTGCCCTTCAAGGCTAAATAAAAAAAAATATGTTGTCAAGATATAATGATTTTTAGAAAAACGTATATCAAAATAGAAATTCTACTACTAATTTACTATAATTGTTTACGTAGTCTGTTATATCCCAGAGTGGAACATTTAAAAGATTCAGATTGTCATATTTTAGTATATGAATTCTTAAAAAGCTCATAGTTTCTACAAAAATACGTGAAATGTCGGCCATTCCTCGGGAGTCAATAATGTAATGTATTTTCCTTTTATATACGTTTATAAAGTTATTATTAATTCAGAAACAAATCATTTTATTGTTGTAAAATTAAACATAATCAGAGAGCGTTATTCATAGATCGAAGATAACTTAGATCAAGAAACATTAGTTTCCTGCGGAAGTTTAAAGTTTTACGCCAAGGTCTTCTGGAAAGCTTCTTAAGCCAGTTTTATGTTTTTAAATTTATGATACCGAGATTAAACTCATAACAAAACTTTTTAAAGGTTTCTTAAAATATTCCCGATCCTTTTGAGTAGGCTCAACACGTTTTCATCAATAACTCTATTTAAATTAGTTTCATAAAAAAAAAAAAAAATAAAAAAAATAAATAAATAAATAAAAAAAAAAAACAATATCAAAAGTCAACTTTGTGTTCAGAATAACGATTTCTGGCTCAAAACGTAATTATCATTTATGAATTTCAAAGTTTTGTCTTCAGATTAATTGCGTCTCATAAAAATGTCTCAATTGGTTTGAGAAATATTTTTAAATATTTTAATATAACGATTAATATCAAGTTTCGCTAGTTTATAGGTATAAATATATTGTTAACAACTGCATTAGTATTGGATTAACCGATTGTTATTTAAATGTATTTTTATATATTAAACGTCCAGCAAAATCGTTGAGCTACAACCTTTTTATTTCCTACTTTCACAGTAACAAACTGAATTTTTTAGTGTTTCATGACAATGACTATATAGAATTCAGGTTTTTTTTTGGTTAGTACTAATAAAATGGAATACTGAGAATGTAAAAATTTATATGAAATTTACTTATTATACATTTAAAAAGGTACATTACTGACAGAGGGGGGGGGCATAACTGAGCCATCTAAAAGCTCTAGGCGAGAACGTTATAACATAATTCAGTAAATAAAGAGTTGAAACCTCTAGAAAGAGCTGTCTAAGGCAAGAAGGATTATGCAGCGTTTTCTCCAACTCCTACACTCCATTAGGAAAATGTCCACCTCTTTCGGGCGTGGGTAGCAAACAGGAAAGAAAAGTGGAGTTACGTCAGAAGCTGCTTATTATTATTATACTTAAAATCATAATCCTGATTATAGGAATAACTAAAATATTCCTGAAAAAACGGAAATATTATAAATTAGCGAAGAATTATTAACTAAAAGAAGACACATTTAGTTTTAACAGAAACTAATTTATTAACACCAGATGATAAATAACCTACAACCATAACATACGCTTCAATGGGTTCCATCACCTTGATACCATTGCATATACTACCTCCACCTTCGGTTGACACTCCTCCTCGTTTGTCATCTGGGATGGGTGCTCGTCCACCGCACCTTCTCTGGCCCTGAGCTGGTCCGCGTGCATTCGCTTGGTATGTCCACCTGCCAGAACTTTGGGACGAATGATGTCCCGTTCGGCGCAATGGTCAAATTTCATCCGGCAATTTACCATTCAACTCTACATATGTACTGACCAAAGAGACTTTACTCCTAACAGATCTTACCTCAGCCGTATTATCCTCATCATCCAAACTGGATGATTTCTTGTTGCGTTTTCCAAGTGCAACAGACTCCAGTGGTGAAGGGGATGAAATCTCAGAGGTCAAGGAACTAAGGACAATTAGAATGGAAAAAAATGTCATTCCTTTCTTCGGCTGGAGGGATTAAAAACTCGTATGGAAAGGATCCAGTGCGTACGTTTCTTATAGATTATCTGGAGCGCATGAAACCTAGCTTGAAGTTGTTTTGGAACAGGAGACACGAGGGTCACCCCAGGATCACTGTAATGCGCTCACTGTTGCACAAATATGTTTCGTGGCCAGGCATCGATGAGGATATTAAGGAAGGGGCAAGGAATATTAAGGATATATAACCGAATGACCACCGGAGTTATAATTGACCGATTGCGGCAATGGTTCTAAAGGCACGGTAGCAACCAAGCAGATAGTATCCGATAATGGGATGCAGTGGACCTCGTCAATGTTCAAGAATTTCTGTTTGGCAATCAACATCCACCATGCGACCGGAGCTCCGTTGAATTCCAATACCAACGGGCTCGTGGAGAAGTTATCCAGATGTTCAAGCAAAGGAACTGCGACTGCAGATAGTGTGAGGGGGGGGGGGGGAGGGTTGCCACCAAGCATTGCCCTTGATTCAGGTGGATTCTCGCCTCAACCCCAACAATTGTCCCTTGCTCTTCCTGGAAGACATCTGCGATTTCCAAAATAATACGTTTTACAATTTTGGATCGTTCCAGACACCTGTCGGAGTTCCCATCTCCTTTAACAATCTTCCACACTGTCACCTGCTTAGGAAGAGACAAGTTGAACGTCAAAATATCCTCATCCACTAGGACCACTACCGGAAGTGTCTTTTTATGTCTACCCAACCTGATTTGGATCTCAGCCCTACCCACAATAGCTAGTGGATTCTTTCCATACTCTGTTATAACTTCTGAAGAAGGTCTGAGTTCTACCTGCCAGACACTCACCCATAGGGATTTACAAATCGTACCAACACGAGTCCCAGAAACAAAATCCATTAGCAGAATGTACCATTCAACTCTACTTCACCTTACGGGTCTTGGTTGAACTGTATAATCTTCAAAGTCCAGGATGCTTGATGATTTCTCCAATCCTACACTGCGGATTCCCTTGAAGCGACCCCGATTCCTCCGTTATAGACACATTCATTCATAGTCACCCCACTTCAAACAATTCCTGCATTCGGCCGGCGCAGCAGGTCCACTCCACCTCCCATATCTCAGACAGATAACAGGAGATGTCTAGATCAATCCTGAAATTTCAAAATAATTCAAGAAGTGCGATCTCATTACGTTTTCCTGTCACATAAGAACAGTTTCCTGTCGCCGGAATATCGAAGTTCAATTATTCCTATTCATCATTAGTATAGTTATGTTGTCTATTTATGATATGCAATTGCAACCAGTTAGTATAAAAAAGAATGTAAATTAATATTTTTGTAATTAATAACTGCATATGTTTTATTTAATTGCGAACTCGTTAAATAAAATCTTTAGTTCTACCCTGCCTAGAAAAGCTCGTTAACTTGTAAATAATTGGTCCCAATTAGCCATAGTAACACAAAGTGGATGAAATGAATAAAAGAAATGCATATGCATGCTTGAGAAAATATGAAGTTGCCTAACAAAAGGAATTATATCAGATTTTTGACGATATTACGTTTTATGTAATTTACGAACAATAAAACTGACTTTCCTATACTTTTGAGTTAAAATAAAATAAATAAAAATTCACATTTCCTCACAAACTTAAATGAAAAATTTATACACACAAAACACACACATATAATATAAATTATTTCGTACGCCAAACGAGTCATTTGAAGTTTTTTATCATCCACGATATATGGTTATTACTTCTGGTGGGACAATGGTTTTTCTTAATTTGGCGAAGTTCCCTAAAATTGATTTGAAGGGCTGTAAATTCACGTGAAAAGGGATTACAGAAAATATTCACATATGGCAACCATCAATCACATAGAAAAACGATTTTGTGTGACGTGTAAACATATAATACATGCTGTCTGACCGAAAGAACATATGATTATTTTAGAGTTACTGAATATCGTACGAAACAGGCTTTCTTTCGGGAATAAAGACCAACATTACACCCATTCACTAAAATCCAGTGGAGGTAGTAGGGGAAGGTGTATATAAAGCAAGGAGAGAACATGTCCAGTCAGTAGTCAACCATTCGCTGATCCAATCACAATTAGCACCAAACATGATCAAGGTACGTATATGATAGAAATGAACAGGTTAAATGGTAGAATAGTTAAATTGTAAATGTAATAACCAAACTTCTTAATGGAATGAATGAAAAGATAACCAAGAATCAATAAAAATCAACATAAGTTCGATTGATCAACGAGAGTATATAAAAGAAAAAAGGTCTGTCACACGAGGCCAGCGTAAACTAAGCAGATTTCCCACGTGCTGGTATAGCATACTTGGGACGATCTCACTACATATTCTCTATATCAATGTAAAAACAGGGGGCTAGAAGTGGTAGGGCGAGGTGTGGTGAGGGTTACTAAGACCTGAAAACAAGCAAGTACGAATTACTAGATTAGTATTTCAGATACTAAAAAATACATACCACAACAATTGTAGACCATTAAAGTTTCCGTCATGTTCTGGGTGAGAACAATTTGAGGAAATCGTTCGAAAATCGGGTCATGAATACAACTGCAATAGCTTAATTCTCCCAAGGGAAATCAGTTAAAATGTAAATCCATAATCAAAATATTTCAATTATTATCATTCACATTGTGATCCTAAGGCCACTTGGAACGGCTTATCTATGGGGTGCTACCCGTTTCTAACAAGGATGGGACAGAGGAATTTCTTTAATGGGTATTTCACTAAATGATTGCTATAGCCCAGGTGGAAATTTAGATATACCACATGAAATTAAGACCAATCCTGTAAAGGCTACCTTGAGGAGCTGCATCTAATAAATAGTGACATAAATATATGAAGCCTAAATGATATTCTAAAATTAATACACTTTATTCGCTATGGACAATGTATTTTCTTTTTTATTTAAAGACAGAAGTAGGTTTATTTCTAATTTTTCTTTCTTGATCGTGAGGTACTTGTAAAATATGCCACTTTATAAAGCAATGTAGTTTACATTAAAATTTTGAAATATTTTGAATTCCACCAAAACTTTTCTTTATAATTAACATACTTTTAATTCTAGTTTCTAGTAGCAGTCTGCCTCCTTGCAGTAGTGTCAGCCCAGTACGGAGGCCATGGAGGATACGGACATGAAGAACACGTAGACTATTTCGTGAGTAGAATTAGTAGAGACCATGAAAGCTTAAACTATTGATACTGGATGAGTAAATATGTTATAACCAATAAAATATTTGCAGGCACCTGCTCACTACAAGTTTGAGTACAGCGTGCACGACCCTCACACCCACGACATCAAGAAGCAGGAGGAAGAGAGGAAGGACGACAATGTCAAGGGATACTACAGCCTCCACGAAGCTGATGGAACTGTGAGAGAAGTCCACTACACTTCGGACAAACACAACGGATTCAACGCTGTAGTCCATAGGTCCGGACACGCCCAGCACCCCCAGAAATACGGAAGCTCGAATGAAGCTTACTACGGACACGGAGGATCACAAGGAGGTTACGGAGGCCATGGAGGTGCCAGCTCTTCATACTCTTTCGATGGAAAATATTAAATGTGGCTGTTTTTGGAGATATTAGGAAATTTGTACAGTTTTTTTTTACTTTTTTAATAAAACATTTTAAAAAAATAAATTGCACTTTTTACCCCTTCAAGGCATATGAAAGACTAAAAGTAATGGCATGAATTATTAAATTACAAATGTTTTAACATACTATATAAAACAAATTGGAATTTATTAATTTACTATTAATTATTGAATTTATTAATTAATGAAATAAATACTACTGAAAGTCGTCAAATATAAACCTCAACTAGAGACATGATCCTTGTATTATTTCCTTCAAATCTTTCCTTGCAAATTAATGGAGTTCGTATTGCTCGAAAAGATAAAACCCTTAGCCTATGTATCTTGAGATGACTAGAAACTGGAATTTTAAATAACTCATATTTAAAATACTCAGTCTGGCCCATGAAAAGTAAAATAAACTGCAACAAGTTAAAGAAAGCACCGCGACCTCGAATACCGTCTGCTAAAAAATCAAAAAATAGAAGCAATTAACCCATAGATATCTATTGAACAGAGAGAAGAAAACGTGCAATTCTTTTCACACGTTTTTTTTTTATTTCAGCGTCCAGCAAAGTCATTCCTCATGAGTGCTTGCATGTAGCTCTGAAGATGGAGACCAAAGTGTTTGAAAGTGCTGAAGTAGAAAACACACCGGACACGCCCAGCACCCCCAGAAATACGGAAGCTCGAATGAAGCTTACTACGGACACGGAGGATCACAAGGAGGTTACGGAGGTCACGGAGGTGCCAGCTCTTCATACTCTTTCGATGGAAAATACTAAATCTCTCTTTATTTTGTATATATTAGGAATTTTGTACAGTTTTTTTACTTTTGTAATAAAATATTTAAAAAAATTAAATTGTACATTATACCCCTTCTAGGTATTAAACATGGGAGAGGAGTTATAGAAGTAACATGTTGGGTCATGTTTCATGTGGATCATAATTCTGGAATGACAAGAAATCAAGTTTTTAATTGACATTTATTTTTCTACAAAGTTAACAAAACAAATATATAATGAATAAAGTAATCCGAAATAAACTACAGATTAGCTAATGAATTAATTGGACTCTCCACATTTACCGCTTACCATTTGACTTTAAGACGAACGTCTCAACACCCATGGCTAACCGGAGCCCATCGAGAATTAAATAACAGGTTTTAGTATTGATTGCAAGAAAATCCCAATGTTATTGGTTCGTGTATTATGAGTGTTTTAATTACTGCAACTTTATCATTGCCCAAAAGCAAGTGTACTATTTATTTCCTAAATGAATTTATATTGTTGCGGAAATTAAATACATCTTTCAGAGAGAGAGAGAGAGAGAGAGAGAGAGAGAGAGAATTTGGAAAGTGTGATGAAGATCAAAGAAGCCGACAGAAGGTTTAGTTCCTTATATACCCGCCCAGCCCAGCGTCGAAGGGTTCATACAATTCCCCTTTGATGTATGCAGACGACCTATATAAAGAACGGGCCAGCCGCGAGCGAGTTCGTTTCTTCTCAAGTGCTCATATGTGCGTTCGGTGCTACAGTGCGACTTAGTGCAGTGCGGTAAAGTGTTTTTATAAGAAGAACAGTGTTGTGCCGTGACTGTAAGTAACAGTTTAGTGCCGTGTTTAAGACAGTACAGTGCCGCGAAGTAAAGGACAGTGCAGTGCAGTCTTTCTGTGAATTTCAGTGACCGTGAGTGAATTATTGGACTGTGTAATCTGAAAAACAGTGACGCTATCAGTGTATACTGTGAGTAGTAATTAAGAATAATTACCAAGTTTATTGTGCATTGTAAAATAAATTGTGCAGTGATAAAAACTGTGAAACTTGCGAGTATTTAATTTTGCAATCCAAAAGAACTCTTATTAAAAACGTTTATTACTTGTTTTGGTAATAAAACGTAACAATATGTATAATGAAGTTAAATCTAAAGTCTAAGTGTTCGCACGTCCGTACGTACACACACACACACACACACACGCACACACACATATATATATATATATATATATATATTGTATAGTTCATCTTACTTTAAAAATCATAAGGAATTGTTTCTTTCTGATTCCCTAAGAATCAGACGATTCATTAATTTCACAGCCCCTTACGAATAATGAGTATTTATAACTTCCACCCCCTTAAAAAACTTTAATTTAAACTTTCCCCCTTCTTTATTCATCACCGGGGATGGGAAGGGGGCTCTAGTAAGCCATGTGAGTTGATACGTAATTACGACTGTCAACTCACATGGAGTCATGGATGCGATTCTCACTTGGGCAATAGGAATTTATATACCGAAGAACTCATTTAATAAAATCCTCAGCCCCACTCTGGCTAGAAATAGGTGGTAACCTATAGATAACCCCTCCCAATTAGCCATAGTAGCACGAAGTGGACGTTCATAAAAAACAATATTCACCGCGGGAATACAAAAGATTCCCACCCTTTTGCAAATCAAGTGAGATGCATCTCATAACGTGAGAAGTATTGGGCACTTTTTTTTTCAAATTCATAAAATCCCACACTTCAAGAATCATTTTAAAATTTATACAATCCCACCTCTTTACGAATCTTGCAAAGTTTCTTATTTATCACCCCTTTAACGAATTGTTGGATGTTTATGCCACCTTTACGAATAGTTGGATGTTTATTTCTCCTTTAAGAATCGTTGGATGTTTTTACCACTTTACGAATCGTAGGTTGATTATTATTCCTTTAAAAATCCTTGTGTACTTATGCCTCTTTACAAATCGTGGGATGTTTTTACCTCCTTTACGAATAGTTGGATGTTTATACATATTTACGCAACATTGGACGTTTATACTCTTTACGAATTTTTGGATGTTCAAGAATCGTTGTATATTTATACCACATTTACGAATCGTTGGCTGTTCATTCCTCTTTCAAGAATCGTTTGATGTTTATTTCTCCTTTAAGAATCGTTGGATGTTTATACCACTTTACGAGTCGTAGGTTGATTATTACTCCTTTAAAAATCGTTGTGTGCCTATACCTCTTTACAAATCGTGGGATGTTTTTACCTCCTTTACGAATAGTTGGATGTTTATACATATTTACGCAACGTTGGACGTTTATACTCTTTATGAAATTTTTGGATGTATATACCTGTTTAAGAATCGTTGGATGTTTATACTTTTCCTCCCCTTTGGAAACAATGCCCTTTTTATGAAAATCATACCAGTTTATCATGTCAATACTTACCACTCTACCAATCATGAGAATTTCATACATTGACTATCCTAAAGCAATAAGATGATTGCTCTTATCTAGTCCAATATCATAGAACTTTAGAAATAACCATATAGGCGGAGTCAAAGTGTTCTGAAACATTTGAATGTGTAGGGAACATGTCATCTACCGATCTGAATTACAGGTATAGAAGTGGTAATTATTTGCTTCGGAGCCAACCTTATAAGCCGATTCAACTAGCTAGACCAGCCGTAGAGTGGCCAACTATATTTCTTGGTATCTATGAATTTTTTGTTGCATAAGTTCCGTTCGCCCAGTATAATAATTTTTTGCTCGTAGGCACCACAGCCATTTCACGAATTGGGTTTGTACTAACATTTTACAACACTCATGCTCGTCCAGTCGCCATATATACTGCTCATAAATGAATAGGGATATTGGTTATTTTTTCTTATCCTATTAATTTTAATTAAATCTACCTTAACTAAATTATTTTTTTATGGAGAAAAAAAGACAATAATTTCTAATAAATATTAATGATATTTATAATTTAAAAAAATGCTAGGCTCCATAAATACCACAAAACAGCCAATATCCCTATTCATTTTTGAGCAGTATATAATCCTACTGAAGCTCTCGCTTTAGATCATCTACCCATCTCTGTCTGGGCCCATCTCACTTTCTAACCATAAATAGTCTGTTTATTTCATAAGGTTTTAGTCCGAAAAATACTTGGTGACCATCGCCCGGTAATATCCACAACTTTCATTTTTGAGAAGTACCCGATTTATGTTAGTAAATTGTGTAAGTTCTGAATATGTTTATATCCTCATTTATATCGTTATATCCGTTTATAATTTAACCTACATCATAATTTTGATTTATTTACCATCTGGCTATTCTTGCATCTATTTTTAGTTAATCCTGTTGGAACATTTTTTTTTAAATATAATATTTTTCTATTATTCACTACTTTTGTTTTTTTCCCATCACGATACTTACAGTAATAAATATCTATTTACATTTACTTATACATACCATATTTTATGTCTTGTGTAGACTTGAATATTATAACAAAAAATTGTAACATTAATAAAAAAAAAAATAATTTATCAATCTAGGCTTGGGGTTCTCCCCCAAAGGAAACTGCTATATTACTGGAAATATTTCATTATTTTATAATATTTGAATACGTACGACATTCCATTAATAGATAGTTAAATCCGCATTACACTTCCTACATATCGGTTGTGTGCCCTATTCGGAGTCTTCCGAGTACGACCCCATCTCTTCTTCTCTTTTAGCAGATTTCCCTTAAAGGAAATCAGCTATTGAGGTCGTACTCATGATGCGAGTTTCGAAAAATTTCTACAAATGTCCATCGATCCTACCCAGGAGATGACGAAAATGAGGTCCGTTCAAAATTATATATATATATATATATATATATTTGTCTGTTAACGCTCTAGCGGTCAAAATTCTTATTTGATCTTTACCAAACTCGGAATTTAATCGTTTTATGTAAAAAGGAAGATCAAGTTCGTTAATGGCTGAAATCGGACCAGTGGGAGGGGGGGGGGTTTAGAGGGGGGATTTTTGAAAATTCAAAATATCTCCGTTATTGTGCGTCGGATCGAAAAATTGTATAGAATAAATCGTATTGCAAATTAAATTTACTATAAATATTGTTCTATACATTTATTCTGTATCTTGAATATTAACCGAGATATTTGCATTTGTATTCTGCGTGTGGTCACCAGGCTATGTTCGGACTTTCCGCCGAGAGCTCTAGTGGCCGTTTCTATAACTATTCGTCCCTCGTGAATAGGTTTAGAGGTTAGGTCAACTGTTTTTTGGGGCTAGAAACTACTGGGTTATTACGTCCTAAATAATGTTTTAGGTTTAGAGGTTTCTTACTACTACAGTTGTTATTAGGCAGATTTCCCTATTGTAAAACTTCACGTGGGAAATCTGCTTAGTTTATGCAGCCCCTGCGTGACAGACTTTTTGAATATTTCATCTCAAAGTTTCACAATGTAAAATGAAAACAAAATTATCGAAAAATAACAAAAACTGAAACAAGAAATAAAAAATTAAATACAACAAATACTCATTAAATCCTAGTAATAAAGACAATTAATAAACATAAGACATAAATAAACAATAGATAAACAAACATAAACAAAAATAAATAAATAAACATTAGACTAGTAATAAAGACATCAATTTAAAATGGTTTTAAAAAAAATGTTATTCCTGTATACTAGTACATTTATATTATTATTAATTTTTTTTCATAGAATATTTCTATGAACGGATGGAGGATTTAATAGTTTTTAGTTTATTGTTCTCGGATTTTTTCCACATTTGTTGCCAGTTTTTATCAATATCTTCTTTGAGTGGTTGATAGAGGTCTGTAGATATCTTATCCGAAATTATTCCTTAAATATTCTTTTTCGATGCTCTGCACCTTGAATCATCTTTGCTCCGTCTTGCGGTTCTCATGTCCTCGGTCTCTCCTATACTTATTCCAAGCCCAGACCATGTCCAGCCCTTGTGTACTCAATATCAGCACACACTGTTACTAATTTGGCTATTGTACCACCAAATATCGGATGAGCCTTATTTATACGTACGAAGCAAAGAATATCAATATATATCAATAAATAAATTAATAAATATCAATGTATCATATTTCATTAATCACTAATCATCATTAATATATAGTGCCTCAAAGAGAATGCCTATCATTGGTAAACATTCTGGATTACAACAATGAAAGTAAAGTTAATGATATTTTTTTGTTTCTTATCAAAAGTTTGTGAAAGTTAACAATATAAAAGAAAGAATTTTATTATTTTTATGCGGGTGCTTATTCAACAATAATCGGCACATTATTTATTATATGCAGTTATACTTATTATTAGAAGAGTTATACTTATCTTAGAGAATAGTTATGTTAATCTTATATGTTAGAAATCTGATCTTTATTTAGACATTAAAAAGAATGAATTAATCTACATTTACATTAAATTATGACCTATTGAATTCAGTATTATAATTATTTAGATTAATATTAATATTGTATTACGTGCCAATGTATTTGGTGTTCAGTTGTAATTTTAGGAATTATTATTATTTTATTTACACATATTTTAAGAAGTTATAATATATTAATATCCATACTAACACTTATTGGCCAGACTTTTGGCAACATGTTGTAAACATAAGCCAATCTATCTATCTATATCATATTTCAGCGAAAGCTTCCCCGACCCCATTTTGACCAGTTGGTGTCTGTACAAATATACGAGGTTGTAAACTGTTGAAATTTTGTATTTACTACTATTTTACCGTACAAGTTTGTATCTAACCTTTTGATCAAAATCGGCTTCGGGGGAAGGTGTTTTGAAGGGGAACGTACATAATAATATTGCGTATTCTTCGTATTTACAATAATAGACCAATTTCCGTATACCATGAAAATATCTATAAATTATGTTTTTGTTTTTTTTTATAGTAATAATAATTTTGGGTTGTGCTCAAGGCGTGGGGGTTAATATACTATCATTTTTTCATCATAATTGGACATTAGTTCTGGTTCAATCTTATTGACCATTCAGAGGTTTTCCAAATATGATTTTTCACATACTGTATCGGGGGCTCTGTGATTACTTCATTTATAATTAATGTAAATTTTTTCAGACTGTCAACCAGAGCCGGGCTTACTTTCGGGAATGACGACAATAAATCCATTCACCGATGTAGTGGTGGGGGAAGGTGTATATATAGTCTGCCCAGATTATGGCCAGGCAGTAGACAGCCTATCACGGTAACTAACACATCAACAAACATGATCAAGGTATGCTCTTTAGAAATATACACTTAGGTATATTTTAGTAACAATTAGTTATCATATATTCATTCTATAATGTCACATAACTTCAGAACTAGATATAACAGACAAAAAATCGAGTCATTGAATTTGAGAAAACAGTGTTGGTAAAAAAAAATGGACAGGTTTATTCGGCTCTAATAATATTCCACAACCAACAGAATTTAAATTTGTGTATTAATTAATGATATTTTACACCAATTAAATATATTTAGCTAATTATAAGAGCATACACAGGCAAGAAGAAGCAAACTTACTAATCAGGATAAACTGATTCATTATAAATAAATCCCTTTAGGGAAATCTGTTAAAATGCAAAAATCTTCGTTAGATTCTGGATACAAAAATAAAGTTTTTATATAATTTATAGAAAATTAACAAATAATAACAAGACTGATAATATAAAAGTTTTCCACTTGACTTATAAACATTTCTCTACACGAAACTCCCCCCTTTTAGCCATAAACGAATAAGATCTACGTTTTGGATATGTCAAAAACCGATTTTGGCAACGACTAACAATTCGAGCAGTCACGCAGAGGCTGTGTAAATTAAGCAGATTTCCCACATGTTTTTAGAATGACTCGTTACTCATCTCAGGATACATTCTCTAATTAAAAAAGAAAAACAATGAGAAGAAATGCGAGGTCAATAAAATCTTGATTATTGACGTCATTGCACTATCTCACATGCTAAAGGTCCATTGAAACCAATATTTGGTACTTATTCACGGAATAAGACGTTTCATTATAAACATTCTTTTATTTTTAATAAAATTGGGGGTTTACTAAAGGCTGAAATCTAAAAAAAAAAAAAAAAAATGGTTAAATCTCAGTTAACATTAGGACAGAGAAAACATGTATATAACCACATTTGCAAGAACATCAAATTTAAAGGAACATTGTTTCTGTTCAATTTTTCGATACGACGTATAATAACGGAGATATTTCGAATTTCCGAAATTCCTCCCTCTCGCAGGTCCGATTTCAGTCGTTAACGAACTTGATCTTTAGTTTTACATTAAACGATTAAATGTCGAGTTTGGTATCGATCAAACAAAAATTGCAACAGACATATATGAAACATTTTGAACCGACCTTCTAGAAAGGATCGATGGACATGCTTGGAAACATTACGATAATCGTGGCATGAGTACGACCTCAATAGCTCAATTCTTCTAAAGGAAATATGGTAAAATCAGAGAAATTTAGTTATTTATCTATAATTTTGAACGGAGATCATTTTCGTCAACTGGCTATGGCCTATGAACATTTGCGAACTTTTTTAGGAAATCACGTAATGGAAACAACACCTCCCAACCTCAAAAGCGTCTCATCTAATATATTCAAAGTGAGCTATTATCTTGAACGAAGGTATAGTATATAGTACTATAGTAACTGCGTGCCTGCTCCATTGGGGAAAATTCATTAAAACATTAATGAAATGTAAAATGTACTTCTTACTTTAAAATATGTATTTCATTTCAGATTGTAGCAGCAGTCTGCCTCCTTGGAGTAGTCTCAGCCCAGTACGGAGGTCATGGAGGACACGGACATGAAGAACACGTAGACTACTTCGTGAGTAAAACATTGTTTAAATAGCATGCTCAAAATTCTAGGGAGTATATTAAGTATGCAAAAACGTATTTAATACTCCAATTTAATAATGTCCGTAGGCGCCAGCTCACTACAAGTTCGAGTACAGCGTGCACGACCCTCACACCCACGACATCAAGAAGCAGGAGGAAGAGAGGAAGGACGACAATGTCAAGGGATACTACAGCCTCCACGAAGCTGATGGAACTGTGAGGGAAGTCCACTACACTTCGGACAAACACAACGGATTCAACGCTGTAGTCCATAGGTCCGGACACGCCCAGCACCCCCAGAAATACGGAAGCTCGAATGAAGCTTACTACGGACACGGAGGATCACAAGGAGGTTACGGAGGCCATGGAGGTGCCAGCTCTTCATACTCATTCGATGGAAAATACTAAATCAGGCTGTTTTTGTAGATATTAGGAATTGTGTACAGTTTTTTACATTTGTAATAAAATATTAAAAAAAATAACGTGCAATTTTTACCCCTTCAACGTATATAAATGACTAAAAATGAAGGCATTAAATATCAAAATTACATGTTATAACATACTATCTATAAAACAAATTTGAATTTATTATTAATTATTGAATTTATTAATTAATTTAATTAATGAACTGAATACTACTGAAAGTCGTCAAATATGAACCGTAATTAGGGCCATACTCCTTGTAATCCTTCCTTCAAATCTTGCCTTGCAAAGTAATGAAGTAAAGTATAAAGTAATAATGTTCGTAGGGCTTGAATAGATAAAACTCTTAACCTATGTATCATGAGATTACTAGAAACTGGAATTTTAAATAATTCATATTTAAAATACTCAGACTGGCCATAGAAAACTAGAAATAAACTGTGACAAATTATAGAATCCAACGCAACCTCAAATATCGTCTGCTAAAAACTCAAAAAACAGAAGCAATTAACTCGAAGATATCTATTGAATAGCCTCTTCCCATCCACCTTCTGTGCTGCTTCTCACATTTCACAATAGTGTTATTAGATGTGAAGTATATTCTGTACTTGGAGAAAAGAAAACGCCCAGTTATTCACAAGTTTTTTTGATTTAGAGCTAAGTTAAATGAGTCACTCTTTCCTCATGAACGCGTGTAAGTAACTCTGAAGATGGAGACAATAGTGTTTGAAACTGCTGAAGCAGTAAACTTGTGAAGTATTGACCGTTTTCTGCTCTCCAAGTTTTCACATTCTTCTAACTTGTGAAAAATGCGATCGTCCAAGAAAAGCGGCGAACATTAAATCATACCAAAAAAAAACTCTGAAACTAGAAAAATGACATAAAAAGTCCGTCACGCAGGGGCTGCGTAAACTAAGCAGATTTCCCACGTGGAGCTGAATAGAGAAATCTCTATACGAGAGGCGAACAGTTAGGGCCGAACTAGCTTTTGGCCTGAAACGTTCGTTATTGGCCTACATTTAATAAAAATGCAAATATCTCGGTTAATATTGAAGATAGAGAATAAACGTATAGAACAATATTTATAGTAAATTTAATTTGCAATACGATTGGTTTTATACAATTTTTTGATCCGGCGTATGGTAACGGAGATACTTCGAATTTTCAAAAAGCCTCCCCTCTATACCCTCATTTTCGTCATCTCCTGGGTAGGATCGATGGACATTTGAAGAAAAATTTCGAAAATCGCGTCATGAGTACAATCTCAATAGCTGATTTCCCTTAACGGAAATCTGCTAAAAAGCTTTGGACATTCTTCAAGGAGACTAATTTCTACCAGAAAACATATATCCACCTGCTGCTAAAGACTTGGTACGGAAAAATTTAAGAAATAAATAAATATAATGAACGAAACTGCATGATTATAATTGAAAATATTTCAAGTAAAAAATATATTCAGAAGAATGACACTAATGATATCGAGGTGTAATAATTCATTGTTTAATGTAAACCATTTGTTTATTAAGTGGTATCGTATGAATTACAATTTCAGTGATTTAAAGTTGAGATAGTTTTAGCAGATTTCCCTTTAGAGAAATCAAGGATTTTGGAAAAATTTTCTGAAGTGTCCATCAATCCTATTTAGGAGAGATCGAAAATAATGCCCGTTCAAAACCGTATATATATCTACGTCTATCTATCTGTAAGTATATATGTGTATATATATATATTTCGTAACTGAACAGGTAAGGGAGTTATTTGTTCATTTCAGTAAAATGTATCAATGAATACCTTATATGTAACTTGCAGATATGATCAAGGCATGCTTAAATAGGCTTCTTAAAACCGGATAAATATAGAATAAATTATGAGATTAAGTCATGAGAGTGTAGCAGATGAAGCAGGTAGGAAATCTGCTTACATTACATACTACCAAGTGACGAACATCTAATTATTAATAATTTTTGCAAAAAAGCAAATAAGAAATGAAATAGCAAATGTAGTTTCCTAAATACATTCTGACATTTGTACTTCCAGAACGACACAATGTCTGTCAAGCAAAGGCTGCGTAAACTAAGCAGATTTCGATAGTGTAACACGAATGGTTCTATAAAGATCCGACTCATAATAACTGAGACATTTGAGTTTTCGTATTTTCCACTCTAAATCCCCCCATCTAATTAAGTTCATATGGCTTATGAAACAGATAAAATATTATTTATTTATTTATTAACGTCCACTTTTTGCAACTTAGGCTAATCGGGACGGGTTATCTACAGGTTACCAACCTTTTCTAGCCAGGGTGGGATTTTAGGACGTTATTTAATGAATTTCGCCACTAAATAATTTCCGTTGCCCAGGCGAGAATCGATCTCGCCACTCGAGGTTTATTATGTGAGATGAAGGTCAACGCTTTAACTCGCATGGCTAACCTGAGTCCCCATAAACATTTTTGAGTAAAGATGTTAAATCATAATACATGACGTAATCACACAGCATAAATGCATTTATCTCACAAAATAAAAGTTCAATGAGACCATTACTTGGTTTTTAAACTTAGAATGAAGTAGTTCATGATATAATAAGGTTATTGTTCATATGGCATGAGTAGGAGTGGGGGTTTACTGAATGGTGTAAGCGAAAAAATGCATATACCACGGTTAATAATCGCTATAGTGACAAAACTTATTTAGCAACATTCGATTTGAAAAAACATAGGTTCTATAAATTTTTTCAAAAATATAATGATGAAGATATTTCGAATCATCAAAGTTCTCCACTCCAACCCTCTCCCCCTTCCACTGGCTTGGGACATGGTTTTCTACGCACTGTATGGCTGAATCATTTCGCTCTTTAATTATTAAAAGATCAAGAAACGGTAATTTGCCTTCATTTTCTAATTCCTTGGAGAATTTGATCTGTGGGTGTTGTACGTCCCCCCCCCCCCAATGAGCCGTTCCATTTATAAAATATCAACCTGAAAAAGTAGAATTCAGAATATCGTTTGCCTGAAGCTTCACTATGAAGTGATTTCATAGATGAAAGCTGTGGATTGAATCACCATGGCTGACATATTTTGCTTTGGCAGGATTCGATGGAGGAATTTTGCCAATGTAGCAACAGGTCCTACACCAGGGGCAACAACAACGAACGTACAACCAACAACAGAAGAATATGATGAAGATGAACCCATCGGATGAAGATTCGACTAATGACAACATCGGAAACTTAAGCGAGATTTGTCAAATTATGAAATAAATAAGCCAATGACTGAAAAAATATAGTTATTAAAAGTTTAATGAATCGTTCGGTATTATATAATCGGATTACACCATCTTCTTAGAAAAATGAGATCAGCTGATTGCTGAGAAATGTTTGGGTGTAACGACGCATAATAAGTGCTTTTAGCATAATCAAGAGCAATCGTAAGTATAAACTGGCCGTAAAAAGTCCGTTACGCAAAGGCTGCGTTATGCTAAGCAGGTTTCCCACGTGCATCACGTATATTTGCATTTACCTCAAAACTTAAGAGTTCAATGAAAACATTATTGGGTATTTAGGCATTAAATAATGTACTACATAATATCAAAGCTTTAAAGCAGATTTCCCTCAAGGAAAATCAGCTATTGAGGTCGTACTCATGACGCTATTTTCAAAATTTTTCTTCAAATGTCCATCGATCCTACCATTTGGTTCTATACAAGCTTTCCGGCTCATAATAATGGAGATATAATAATAAGGATTCTCCTCAAACCCTCCCCCGTCCTATTCGTCGGATTTCAGCGATGAACAAACAAGATATTTAGTTTTACATAAAACGTTTAAACATCGAGTTTGGTGACGGTCCAACAAAAACTTAAGAAAGCTAGAGCGTTAGCAGACACACACACACCCACACACATATATATGTATGTGTGTGTGTGTGTGTGTGTGTGTGTGTGTGTGTGTGTGTGTGTGTGTATGTGTGTGTGTGTGTATGTGTGTGTGTGTGTGTGTGTGTGTGTGTGTGTGTGTGTGTGAGTGTGTTTGTGTACGTATGTATGCGAAAGCGTTAATGTTAGGAAGGGTACTTCATAAGGTAAGCATATTTCTCACAAGCAAGAGTGGCTGATTACATCAATCCACATTCTACTCAATGTTTTTCCTCCAATAAGAAGCATATTCGGGTCTTTTGCAGAAGACGACCTCCAGTGATTAAACTCGGTGAAGAGTGATTTCACATCTTATAAACATTTATTCAATTATGAACATATGATCAATGCTAACCTGTATTCATTGTTGTTTATCCGCCATTTGATCTATCCAAAAGTGTTATGGGTTTGTTAAAATTAGTACAAGAAATTTTGACAAGAAAGCTGCTGTGTCCTTCCTCCAGGAGAAAGGAATCTTGCATCGTGGAAGACAGTGGAGGAAGGACATGAAATGCGTCTCATTTTATCAGAAGCTCATGACAGATGGAGGTGTATGAGGCGTAGCTGTCGATAAACTATTTCACTACGGAAAGATACTTACCTTGAGAATAGCAAAGTTCCATTTACAGTGTTCGTTTATTTCCTGGACAGCTGGACTGTGTAGTACACCACCACTAAATTTTTCATTGAGGAATTTGGGATGGGTGAGCACACAGTTACTGGTATGAAGAATTTTTTACGCAAAGTTTGTGCAGACTGGATATTGAAACACCCCATCAAGATTGGTGGAGCGGGTTTAACTGTTGAAATAGATGAGAGTCTATTTTCAAAAAGGAAATATAATGTAGGGAAAATTTATCCCGAACAGTGGGTTTTCGGGGGTATATGTAGAGAAACTAGGGAATGTTTTCTGTATGCAGTTCCTGACCGTACGAAATTAACTTTAATCAGTGTTGTTAAGGAGTGCATATATCCTGGAAGCACTGTCATATCGGACTGTTGGAAAAGTTACGACAGTATTCCAAAACTGGAGGGATATGACTTCCAACATCTAACGGTGAATCATTCCAAAAACTTCCGAGACCCAGATACAGGAACTCACACCAACACCGTGGAGGGGATGTGGGCGTTAGCGAAGAGAAGGAACAAAATACAGTGTGGGACAAGCAGGAAGCTCCTTGACTCCTACATTTGCGAGTTCGTCTGGAGGCAAAGAAACAAAAACGAAGACCTTTTCGAACAAATAATTAAAGACATTTGTGCGTTCATGCCTCCTAAATGAATATAATTATTTAATAAATTGTTTTATTGTTATATTGTTCATTGTTTCAATTACTGAAGTGCTATAGGTTAGAATGCATATGGCCACTTTGTTTATTATAGGTAGGTAACAGATGTTATCACCTAAGCCTGATATGAGTAAAATAACATTACTTGTAGTCACTGGAGGTCGTCTTCTGCAAAAGACCCGCATATTCAAATTACGGGAAGTGTCTATTAAACAACAATTACAAAATATTACTTTTTAAACGAGATTGATGTTACATAACAATTTTTGGTCTGACTGACAATAAAGCTATATTTCGAGTTCTTGACCTTTCCACCTATTATTTAAAATACAGTAAACGTTTTATTTTTATTAAATTGTATAATATAGATTATTATAGATAGATTATATATAGAATTTTGAGTTCAGTGATTCCCTAGAAACAAGTAGTTTGCTGTATGCTTGCAAAAATTAGGAAACCGCCCACACATTCTTGCACCTTCTGGTTGCAATTTGGTTCTTATGCACGTGTATGTTGACTAAGAAGGCGGAAGTGGTCCTGGCAGATCAGGTATCTGCTAGAACCAGTCATAAGCTGATAGAGGCAGTGGGAGATGTCCTATATAAGGTGCCTGCTGCTGCAACTCTGCAATCAGTCTTGCATTCGGCTTTTGGCTCAGCTCATCTATCAGCAAAACAACAATGATCAAGGTGGGTATCGAAATCTGTACCTGTTAATGCTTATTTTAGACCAAATTGTAGTTATTGATATGACAGCTGAAATCGTTAGCCAACTAATTGATCTGAAACATTAAATTCAAGCTATGAAATGTTGGATCAGCCGACATGGACCAAAATTGGTACAGGATTACAAAACAGACAAACAGGAACAAGGACACTTAACCAATGAATTAATGTTACATATTTGTTTAATTCCATTCAAGGACTAAAAATGTGTACTTTTTTTCATTGTAAAGTTATATTACTATAAACAATTACAATTAAGTAATTCATTCAATACAGTTATGCTTTGAAGAATGGGTATTAATTACACTATTAACCATTATGACAGCTCTCAACACATTCATCAAACTGCAACAATATTTCGACAAATGATTACTTTGTTTCAATTTTTTGAAAGAAACATTTTAAACATCTATTCTTAATCTGTGCAAGTAGTTCTAAGATATGAAATCAAAATTTTTTTTTTTTTTTTATATTTTACTTTTTGCTTCAAAATCTCTTTTAGAGGGGAGTTATAATCAATTTACATTCATTCTTGGTTATACAAAACTCCATGGTTTGTTTTCGTTAGTACTCAACATAATCGGACAAATCTAAGTCAATATCAATAGTATTTTGAAAAATATGTTTAAAATACTTAAGGTTATTGGAACTGTAGTAAACTAACCAACGACACAGTACTCAATAAACACATAGCCAAAAATTTAACTCAATCGGATCTCTTTTATGGTGTCCAACCAACAAATGAGAAATTGCTGGATAGGAGTTCAATTCATTTCAACAGTCCTTAGTTTGTCAAATACGTTAACTAGATCACAGTAACATTTATTCAGTGAATTTATCCATAATCATAGATGACCCGCTTCTTAAATTATTTGAAAATGTAGCCATACTGAATAAATTAACCTGTTGTTATGCAACCAATACAGATATAATTTAATGAAATTTAGAAAGATGGTTTTAAATGTTGGTGGTAAAATACCGCCAAATTTAACAATGCTGGTTTAGCAAGTAGATGTTGGAGATAAAATTAAGACAGAAAGGAACGCCTTGATTAGGAGCTAGAGAACTTGAGACACGTTGGGGATATAACGGATATTTTAAGGAAGAAAAAACGTTTTGGTTCATTGTCCCAGTATGACTACATTTTCATACCATAAATATATATACTTCTTTATCTGGGATATTCTCATGAATTTTCCAGTTTAGTGGCAAATGTCACCAAAAAAGAATTTTTATTGGTGGCCATTGCCATTAAACTATGAAGAATACACACACACACACACACACACACACACACACACACACACACACACACACACACACACACACACACACAACACACACACACAACACACACACACACCACCTAATGCAACCCAAAAGAATGTTCAGGATACACAGTTAAGATCCTTCATTAGCCGAAACAATTTGGGTTTCTTAATTGACAGTTGAATTGAATATTGCAAAATGACTTCATCAGATCGTTATTCCATTTCTCCCAGGCCAGATGTTGTCCCAGATTTTTCATAATTAGAGTACACCTCTAAGTTATGTGTGTAAATGATCTTGCGACTAATTTTTTTAGCAGATTTCCCTCAAGGGAAATCAGCTATTGAGGTCGTACTCATGACGCAAGTTTATAAAAATTTCCTCAAATGTCCATCGATCCTACCCAGGAGATGACGAAAATGAGGTCCGTTCAAAATTATATATATATATATATATATATATCTATATATATATATATATATATATATATTTGTCTGTTAACGCTCTAGCGGTCGCAATTTTTGTTTGATCGTTACCAAACTTCATATTTAAGTGTTTTTCGTAAAAAGAAAGATCAAGTTCGTTAATGGCTGAAATCGGACCAGTGGGAAGGGGGGGGGTTTAGAGAGCGGGATTTTTGAAAATTCAAAATATCTCCGTTATTATGCATCGGAGCGAAAAATTGTATTTAATCAATCTTATTGGAAATTAAATTTACTATAAATATTTTTCTATACATTTATTCTGTATCTTGAATATTAACCGAGATATTTGCATTTTTATTCTGCGTGTGGTCACCAGTAGGCTTTGTTCGGACTTTCCGCCGAGAGCTCTGGCGGCCGTTTCCATAACTATTCGTCCCTCGTGAATAGGTTTAGAGGTTAGGTTAACTGTTTTTTGGGGCTAGAAACTACTGGGTTATTACGCCCTAAATAATGTTTTAGGTTTAGAGGTTTCTTACTACTACAGTTGTTATTAGGCAGATTTCTCTATTGTAAAACTTCACGTGGGAAATTTGCTTAGTTTACGCAGCCCCTGCGTGACGGACTTTTTTACATTTCTTCTCAGGAAACTGGATGGTAGAGGAATGAATCAATCTGGGTGTACATAGTAAGCCAGTTTCCTCTGCAATGCGTTTATTTAGACAGAGTGCACTTTCAGAGTAACAGCTCCATCTTCAGTATTTTTAAAATTAAGTCTTAGATATATTTGTTGTTTTAGGTTTTCATGTTATCAGTATATTTCGTTCTTTAAAAAAAAATTCCTTAAACATTGAGGTGAGTAGTCCATAATTCCAGTCAAATCCGTTTGAAAACTGTAAACATATAGTTAAGACTCATGCAGTTCACTTTTATCTCTGTGTTATCATATCTTATATAATATTATATGCTATTTCTTTGAATTTTGCAGATCGTAGCAGCAGTCTGCCTCCTTGGAGTAGTGTCAGCCCAGTATGGCGGACATGGAGGAGGATATGGAGGACATGAAGAACATGTAGACTACTTCGTGAGTAAAATTTTAAAGTGTTACGACTTAATTTTTGAATGGACGAACTGAAAATATTAAAAAAAAAATCAATTTGCCAAACTATTCTGATTCCTTGAAATAGAAAAAAAATTAATCTCGGAGGTGTTTTTTAAACCAAGCAGATTCTCCAAGTACAGAAGTATGAAATGCTAATGATCCCATTTCATCATCTATTCACTATTTCTTCCGCAGTAAGAACCTAATTGAAATGTTAGTGTAGATACTTAATATGGTTTTTTGAAGTTAAAAGCGGGTGAGTGGAAGTGGAGGTTTACAAAGTGCTGAAACCCAAAGAATAAAAATAACTCCGTCCATATTTAAATCAGAGAAAACATTAATAAAACAATAGTTGTAGCAAATTAAAGAACCAACAACATTGGTTATATCACGGATGTAATTTTTCGACCAGACTTATACTAACCTAGATATTTTGAATTTTCAATTATTCCCTCTCTAACTCCCCCTCCATCAAGTCAAATTTCAGACAATATCTAATATGATCTTTATTTTTCCATAAAACGGTTAAACATCGAGCGTGTTGATCAAAATATAACAGTAATGGTCACATCTACCGGGAAGTTATAATTCCATAGTAATCTTCCGGTGCTGAATGGCCTCTCAATACTGAATCTGTATGCATTTGAACGACCTAGTAGCATTGTACGAGAGCGAATAATATGACATTCAATGAAAATACACGAAGGATGATGTTCACCATTATTTATTGTGCATTCCCCTTGTGTTTTACTATGGATTAACAATAAAGGCATCGGAAGATGGTAAACACCAGTGAAAAAATAATTCCAAAGTGGTCAAAACCTTATGAGATCAATGTACAACGTCTGTCATACTGACAATTATTAAGACAAGATTAAGTGTGTGTTTGTAATCAACCATTCTTCAATCATTTGCCGGTCTTACACACACAGTATCAATGAATAACTTAACAAAAAAAATATCTCTGTTATTATACCACTTGACGTCATAAAATCCAAATTCTGTACAAGAATTTTCTTCCATTCTCACAAAATATTAAATGTAGAATTGATTTCACAGGCACCGGCTCACTACAAGTTCGAATACAGCGTGAACGACCCACACACCTACGACATCAAGAAGCAGTCAGAGGAGAGGAAAGGAGATGACGTCAAGGGATACTACAGCCTCCACGAAGCTGATGGAACTGTGAGAGAAGTCCACTACACTTCGGACAAACACAACGGATTCAACGCTGTAGTCCATAGGTCCGGACACGCCCAGCACCCCCAGAAATACGGAAGCTCCAATGAAGCTTACTACGGACACGGAGGATCACAAGGAGGTCACTACTAAGCAGCTGCATCTGCTTACATTTTAAAACTAAGATCTTGTACAGTTTTTATACTTTTTTTTATATTTTTTCAATATAACGTTTTAATAAGAATTTTTGACATTCTTCAATCAAATAGTTATTTTCATTACTAGGACGCAAAGTGGGCGTTTTCGGTGCGAGGCCTAGTTTTACGAGCGAGGCACAGCCGAGCTCGAAAATTTGGCCAAGCACCGAAAGCCACTTTTCGTACGTGTAATGAAAATTACTTTTCATTATACTGCTCAAACATAGTAAAAAAAAAAAAAATATTCATTTCAGTTATAATTGATTCATTTTTATAAAGTAACACAAATCAAATTTAGACAGCTGTTACATATTAAAATTTATATTAATTGAACAATTGTTATTATTAGATATATTTAGACATTTATTGGGTAATGTTTTTTCGATTCCTGATAAAGTTCGGTTTGCCATACATTCTACAAATTCAGGAACATCTCTAAAAAGGTCGTCTACCGTGAAATATTCTTCATTTTTTGAACAGCAACATTATGATAATTTTAAAACATCTGTTTTACTTTGCGTCCTAGGACGGAAAATAGCTACTTTGCGTACTCAAACTTTATATTGAAAACACATGCTTTGCGTGCAGTATAATGAAAACATTTTTTTTTGTTTACACGCATTTACAATTCGTCAAATTCAATCCGATATATATTATTCTTAGAATTACAAGTGACACAGAGAAGCTACTCTGTGAACTCGAGTTGGCCAGAGCTGCGAAAAAGTAAGTCCAAAGCTCAGGCATGTCCTAAGGTTATTATGAACAAACATCTAAATTACACTATATACAGTACCTAAAGCTAAGAGGCTAACATAGTATATACAACACTAACCTCTCCTGATATATGAATACATAGAATAGAAAGAAAAGGGGGAAAAAGAAAAAGAAAACATACAACACTTACCCTAAAGTAAAAAGTAAATAACTAACACATACAACATTATAATTATGGTCTTTGGATATTGACAGCGTCTTGACGTTTTTGAAGACGTTTCGCTAATTAAGTTTTAATAATTATATATATATATATATATATATATATATATATATATATAAAATTGTAACCTCTCTCTGTACATTGATTTTTTTCACAACATTTCACGATAACTTTTCGTTTCACATGTCATAGACACCATTTTGTTTCTTTCGTGTCTGTTTGTTTGTTTGTTACCTTTTCACGCAAAAACGGCTGAACTGAACTTTATGGAACTTGGTATGTATATTACAACTAGCCCATCTTAAACTTTTGGCTATATTAATATTCTCTGAGATGTGCAGGAGTGGGGGTTATATGGAAGGCCTGAAATTAAAAATAGCGATATTTCATTTCCTATTGGTTTTTCGGAAAATATGAACATAACAAAAGTTGTTTATTATGTTATTTAGAGTAACTTTTGCTATATACACTTTCGTCGTGTACCGAAGTATAAAGGAGTTATACGCTAAAAGTTATAGCGGGGGACAATAATTTTATTTGGCACAAAAGACTCAACCAAACTAAATTAAACTTGGTATGTGTATTAGCACTAACGTTTTCATAGTAATATGCCATACAAACATTTCTGGGGATGGGCAGGAGTGGGGGTTGTAGGGGAGGCCTGAAATTAAAATAGCGTTATTTCGTTTTCTATTGGGTTTTCTGCAAATATGTAAATGCTAAAAGCTGGTTATTTTGTTATTTAGAGTAACTTTTGTTATATACACTTTTGCCGAATACGGAAGTATAAATGAGTTATACGCTAAAAACTACCGGGGAAACAACAATTTTATTTGGCATAAATAACTCAACCGAACTAAACCAAACTCGGTATGTGAATTAGCACTAAGGCCTTCCTTATAATAAGCCAAGCTAACATTTCTAGGGTCGGGCATGAGTGGGGGTTATAAGGGAGGCCTGAAATTAAATATAGTGATATTTCGTTTCCTATTGAGGTTTCTGCAAATATGCACTAAACAAAAGTTGTTTATTTTGTTATTTAGAGAAATTTGTTCAACTATTTTTTTCAATATGAACTACCAGGTACCTCACCTGGAAAAATTAATTAAAATTATAATATATTATTATAATATTTTGTCCTTAATAATTTAAATCTATGTATAATGCACAGGAGACGGGAAATATGACAATATGGAGGACAGTGAAGTCTTACATAAAAAATTAATTTTTATATTAACAAATCTACAGAAACGACGGGTATTAACCCTAAACACTGGGAAGGGTAAATGTCAACATATTGTGCAAAGTAAAGCCTTGCCAAAAAAAGCTTCAAATGAATTCCCGGGCGAAGCAGGGTATCTGAGCTAGTATATATATATATATATATATATATATATATATATATATATATATATATATATATATATATATATATATGCCACGACGTAGTTTTCACTTTCAGTTTCAGGCATCTTCGGATACTTTAACCAGCTACCGATACTTTGTGATTAATTCTTCCTTATTTCATCGGTATATTTCTTCGGTGTAGGTGGAATGATGGGAGCGCACTTCTTCTCTGTTGATTTTATTGGTGCATTCTCCATATATCTATTGCTTTTGGACCAATCTTTCCTGGTGTCCGACCCAATTTTGCCTGCACAATCACTTTACCAGTTTGAGTGGATGGTCGATTGGCCCAAAATGTTCTGCTATTACTGGGTCTTCTGGTCAAAACTTTTCCACTCTCTTGACATGCCTTGTGACTAGTCGCAGGGAAAGGCCTGATGAAGTATGGAAGTATGTATTGCTAAAAGTCGGTAAAAAAATGTTGATGAGGTCACCTGAATAAAGAATCTCGTTTAATTTAATCTTACTCATTAAACTGGAGACATATAACTTTTTTCCACCTTTAGCCTCCCCTCTTCCCTCCTTTTGGTCCGATTTCCCCTGCTATCGAGCTTGCTCCTCCATTTCAGATGAAATGCTGCTCTATCGTGTTTGGTAATGATCCAACAAACGTTGCGACCGCCGGAAAGGTATCAAACCCTATCCTTAAGAGGATCCCTGGATATTTCTGGAAATTTCTGTAACATGGCGATAATACTACTACCTCAACTGCTCATTTTCCTCAAGGAAATATGCTCCTATGCTCCATAGCTAAATAAAAATGAAACAAAAAATAATTCTTCCCAGCAACGTCCCAAGCCAACCTGAAGCACGTCCTGTCCAATGCGCTACATGCAGGGCCCCCAGCAAAGTTGGACAGATGTCAGAACGCCATTCCTGTTCGGTTCCAACTTTCCAGCTGCAATCGGCTGCATCCTCACCCTCTGTATATTGTATGAACACTGCAGAAACCCTATTGCCATCCATCCAAATACTGTATGGGAGGCAACGAGCTTGACCTTACTTCTTTACACTTCAGATAGCAAACAACCATTCTGGGGATCCATGGTCAATCTTATTAACGGGAGTCTATAAGACCCGATTCGTCCACACAACCTCTGCCACTTGCCACATGTGCATCAATTAAAGAGGAAATAACACTATTTGCATGTGGCCAATTATAGTGGTACTTCTCTTCAATGATATTTCTCCCTGGGTAAGAAATACTGAGATCAGGGCTACACCTGATCCTGCCCTTAACAAAAGCTATGCCCAACAAATGTTAGGTCACTTCTCAAGAAATTCCATTCTGGGAACTCGACCAATGTGCCTCAGAGTCTCAATGTCTTCTGTCATGTGGCACTTCTGGGCAAAATCTGCTACTGCCTCAAATCGAAGAAACCGCCTCTACATTCAACACCCGCAGATCCTTGGCCCCTTGGCATCGTTATCCTCTTCGAGAGTGAGCCCAAATACACGAGAAGGCACATATATCCTCCTCCAGGGAGCTTGTCTGTGTCTGGGGTAATCCACGCCGTTGAGACCAACACACTTTGTGTGAAATCCTTACCATACGTGAAACTCGTGGTTTTCAAGGAATCTGAAGACTCTCGGGTCTGGAGGAATCTGACCTGGCGGGATTTGAAGGCACAGCACTTCTTTTTCCTCCCCTCCCCCACCTCGAGTCCCACAACTAAGGCTGTCATTAACCTAGCAAATCTTATATATATATATATATATATATATATATATATATATATATATATATATATATATAAAAAAAATTCGCGAAATTTCACGATAACGTTTTGTTTCACATGTCATAGACACCATAAATGCATTTTGTTTCTTTGGTGTCTGTTTGTAACCTTTTCATGCATAAACGGCTTAAGCGAATGAAACTTGGTATGTATCTTACTACTAACCCAACTGAGACTTTTGGCTATATTAATATCCTCTGAGACGTCCAGGAGTGGGGGTTATAAGGAAAGCCAGAAATTAAAAATAGCGATATTTTGTTTCCTATAGGTCTTTCGCCAAATATGAACATAACAAAAGTTGTTTATTTTGTTATTTAGAGTAACTTTTACTATATAGATTTTTTTCGTATACCAAATTATAAACGAGATATACGCTAAAACCTATAGCGGAAGTGAACAATTTTATTTGGGACAAAAGACCCAACCGAAATAAATAAAACTGGGTATGTGTATTAGCACTAACGCTTTCATTATAAAAAGCCATACCAACATTTCTAGGGACGGGCAGGAGTGGGGGTTGTAAAGGATGCCTGAATTTAAAAATAGCGGTATTTCGTTTTCTATTCGTTTTTCGGCAAATATAAACATAACAAAAGTTGTTTATTTTGTTATTTAGAGTAACTATTGTCATAATCATTTTTGTCTTTTAACAAAGTATAAACGAGATATATACGTACAATAAACTAAAGCGGGAGTCAACTATATCATTGGGTGCTAACGATTAAACTGAACGTAAAAAAAAAAAGCTCGATTTGTCAATTAGCATTCATTCTTCCATGATTATAAGCTATATTACAATTTTTAGGTTAGAACGGGATTGGGGGTTATAAGGGAGGCCTGAAATAAAAATTTGCGATATTTCATAGTCTATTTGTTTTTCGGCAAACAAGCACATAACAAAAGTTGTTTACTTTGTTATTTAGATTAACTTTTGTTTTATACATTTCTCCAGGAACAATGTGTGGAGCAAGTAATTTGCGCAGAAATATTGATATGCTCAACAATTCATTCCAATTTTAACTATGAGGTACCTCACCTGGAAAAATTAATTCAAATCAATGTTAATATTTTGTCCTTAATAACTGAAATCTATGCATAACGCACAGGAGACGGAAATATGACAATTTGGAGGACAGTGAAGACATACATAAAAAATTAATTTTATTATTAACAAATGCCAACAACGGGTATTAACCCTAAACACTGGGACGGGTAAATGTCAAATTATTGTGCAAAGTAAAGCCTTGCCAAAAAAATACCATCACCATTCAGCCTCAAATCAATTCCCGGGCGAAGCCGGGTATCTGAGCTAATATATATATATATATATATATATATATATATATATACATGGGGACGCGAATGCCCGAGTGGATTCAGGAGTAGGTATATCCAACACCTCTGTTGGTAAATATAGGCGCAGGTTTGAACCCGGAAAAAAAGTATTCATATATATGCCTTTAATATTCTGTTACATTTCGACTATAGGCCAGTCCGATAATTTCCTGAATATTGCCTCTGAATTAGGCTGTAACCTAGTAAATAATAACACGAACCTTGGCTTGTAATTAGTCCGTAATAAGATACTAACGTAACATACAGAGCCTCTGAAATAAATTTATCTCTGGAATTAACATAAATTATAACCGCAGAATTAAAAATCATGGCTATTATTTAGTGACGAAATTCATTAAATAACATCCTAAAATCCCACCCAGGCTAGAAAAGGATGGTAACCTGTAGATAACCCGTCCCGATTAGCCTGAGTTGCAAAAAGTGGACGTTAATAAATAATAATAATAAATAATAATAATTAGTGCTAAAATAAATAGCCATCTTGTTTCCAACGGGCTTCTTGGTCCAGAGCAGCTAGGCTGTAAAAGTGGTGCTAAGGGATGTAAAGAGTTATTAGTTATAGATTCATTTATAGCGTCTCAGGTCTCCAAAAAACAGCGGAATATTTCTATAGCATGGATTGACTACAAGAAAGCGTATGACTCAGTACCTCATAGTTGGTTAATTGAAGTTTTAAAAGTTTATAAAGTTGCTCCAAGTGTAACCAATTTATTGTCACGTTTAATGGCAACATGGAAAACTTCGCTTAGCATTGGAAAGGGGAAGACAAAATTTCAGAGCGAGACAATTAAAATAAAAAGAGGTATTTACCAAGGTGACAGTCTCAGCCCCTTGTGGTTTTGCTTAGCTATGAATCCCAAGAGCCAAATAATTCGAGACAGTGAATACGGTTACGAAATTTCTATAGGTAAAAAAGAAACTAAAGTAAGTCATAGCCTTTATATGGATGACCTGAAGTTATATGCAAAGACACCTACCCAGTTGCAAAGCATGATAGGCATAATAAAGAATTATAGTGATTCTATTGGTATGTCTTTTGAGTTAGATAAATGTGCTGTCTTGCATATTTCATGAGGTCAGAAAACGACTACAGATAATATAATAGTTTCTGATGAAACCTATATTCACGAACTAGAAAGGACTGAATCATACAAATATCTTGGTTTTCAACAGCATCTGAAAATAGCGAAAAAGGATGTAAAAGACCTATTAAAAAATGAATTTATTAAGCGCTTGCGACTTATTTTTAACAGCTATCTTTCAAGCCGCTATAAAATAAAATCAGTTAATACATGGGCGATACCATCTCTTATCTATAGTTTTGGCATAATAAAATGGTCTGACACTACTCTTGATGAGTTGGATAGACTCATAAAAACGGAGATGACAAAAGCCAGAATGCACCATCCGATTTCATCTAAGGTCAGTCTGTATTTATCGAGGAAACAAGAAGGACGAGGCCTTCTCAACATCCGAAACCTATGTCGGTCTCAGGAAGTTAACCTGAGACATTACATAAGATCGAATGATAGCCACGTCTTCAAAGAAATAGTTAAACTTGATGACGGGTTTACGGCCTTGAACTTGAAATGTAGTAACAATCCTGAAGTTAAAAATGAATCCCACTTTCTTTCAGAATGGCAAAGTAAGGAACTTCATGGTCGTTACTACAGTCGCCTTTATGACTCGGAGGTAGACTTGGCTTATTCTGTCGCGTGGCTGACGTCTGGAAAGCTGTTTTCAGAAACAGAAGGTTTCATTACAGCTATCCAAGACCAAGTGATTGCCACCAGATCATACAAACGTCATATCCTCAAAGACAGTAGTGTCTCAGACAAATGTAGATTATGCAACAAAGCTTATGAGTCCATTCAACATATTACGGCAGGATGTGAAATACTTGCTGGATCCGAGTACTTACAAAGGCACAATAACGTGGCAAAAGTATACCATCAAGCTCTAGCAGAGAAATTCGGCATGGTAGACAAGAAGGTCGCTTATTATCGCTATATTCCTCAAAAATTATTGGAGAAAGATAATATAAAGATGTATTGGGACGAAGCGATGATAACTGACCATACTGTGCACCATAACAAACCGGATATTCTCATTATTGACAAGATCAATAAGACTGCTGATATTATTGACATTGCAGTGCCCAATGATGAGAATATTCGAAAATCCTATGCCGAAAAGTTAAGAAAATATCAAGAATTGGCTATCGAGCTCAAAGAGGTATACAAACTGAAATCTGCCATAGTTACGCCTATTATAGTAAGTTCAAATGGACTAGTGCCAAAAACAACGATAGCAGGCACCAAGAACTTGAATCTGCCATCAGCAATTATAAAAGAAGCACAGCAAGGGGTACTTCTTGATACTGCTAGAATCGTGCGAAAATTTTTAAATTCCCCTTAATATGTCACACTTACAAACTACATATCCGTTGGATTTTCCCCCGATATGGATTTTACTCCAGTTTTCACTGAGTATAAACCTCCCCCATAATAATAATAAATCATGGCTAACAGATAGTGCCTTGAATATTAACTTAGAAATAAACAGCGATCTGGCTCATCGGCAGATTGGACAATGCATTGGATATTATCAAGGAATTATATGGTAAGAGTAATTAGGTAGTAGTAATCTAAGTAAGCCTCGTAAATAGTACCTCTGCAATAAATAGAACCGTGGAATTAACCTAGGAATTACACAGTGTGGCTAACAGATAATGCCATTATCGTATCCAGGAATTGGGCAGAATGCCTAAAGCATAATGCGTGTATATAACATCCAAATTATGATGTAGGCGTATCATGGAGGAGGATGTCTTGAAAGAAAATATAACCTAAAATAAAAAATTAAGCCAGCTAGATAATGTTTAAAATATTAACTAGCAAATAGATAGGCTTTCTAACAGATAATGCTTAAAATTAGACAGTAAACCTATCAAATATTTTCTATACAGTAAACAATACATTTGAGTTAATCAAAAATTATTAACATGAGATTAGACAGTAAGGGCGACGGGTAATGAAATGAATATAACCTTGGAATTAGGAAGTAGGCCTACCAAATAACTTCTGTTCTTATGCAGTAAATACATCACCTTGTCATTAGTCAGTATGCTTAATAAAAAGTCCGTCACGCAGGGGCTGCGTAAACTAAGCAGATTTCCCACGTGAAGTTTTACAATAGAGAAATCTGTCTAATAACAACTGTAGTAGTAAAAACCTCTAAACCTAAAACATTATTTAGGGCGTAATAACCCAGTAGTTACTAGCCCCAAAAAACAGTTAACCTAACCTCTAAACCTATTCACGAGGGACAATAGTTATAGAAACGGCCGCCAGAGCTCTCGGCGGAAACTCCGAACATAGCCTACGCTGAATACAAATGCAAATATCTCGGTTAATATTCAAGATAGAGAATAAATGTATATAACAATATTTATAGTAAATTTAATTTGCAATAAGATTCATTCTGTACAATTTTCGAAAATCCTCCCCTCTAAACCCCCCCCCTCCCCATTGTTCGATTTTAGCCGTTAACGACTTTGATCTTTCTTTTTACATAAAACGACTAACGACGAGTTTGGTAACGATCAAACATTGATTGCGACTGCTAGAGCGGTAACAGACATATATATATATACAGTTTTAAACGGACCTCATTTTCGTCATCTCCTGGGTAGGATTGATGGACATTTGAAGAAAAATTTTGAAAATTCCGTCATGAGTACTACCTCAATAGCTGATTTCCCTTGAGGGAAATCTGCTAATAATGCCTAGTATATTTTCTTCCTGATAATACTTGAAATATCACCTTTAACGTTGATAGTAAGACATAGCCTTGATCTATACGAGCCAGCGAACAACCACTCTTACATACCTGAAAGTAAAAAAGAAAAAATTGTCCTTATATATACTTTAATATTAAATGATAACAATAAGAGAACAATAAGGTTTATACTCAATAATATAAGAACAGATGCTCCCGGCGGCAACACTATAAGAACTCAAAATAGATGGAAATAATGTCTTTTCCGTCAAAATAGATGACCAAACAATATAGTTTGTGAAACAAAACGCGGACACACTTTACGAAAATAGTATAACACATAATCATAAAATAAGATACAATAGTACAGTTCAAAAGCCCAAACAAGAACATCAATTCAGTATTCCAAGAAAAGGTTATAATTCTCAGGACTAAAACTCATTGAAACAATGGCCAAATATTTTGCATTTCATTAATAAAACATCTTAATAACAGAATAGGAGTCAGAATGTAGTTACGGATAGGGACAAGTGTGCTAGTAATATAAAATTATTTCCGTAATATAAACTTTCATTGTTGATTAGGGTTGCTTTTATTACAAAACCAAAGTAATTTTTTCGCTCTCCTAAACCTAGTATCAGTTAAAACAAAACAGCACATTTTTCAAAATAATGAAATCATTCATGATGAATCATTTTTTCAGTAAATGCCATTTGATTTTATGAGCAAGTGCATATCCAAATAGTGTGTATTTAAGTCTAAGAAATGAAAGAATATTTAAATTTGGCTCTAATCATATGTAAAATCCAACGTTTAAGCCACTAGGAACAGTGGCAGCTCGTAGCTAAAATTAGTGGGGTGCTGCTCTAGAATTTAGCAAACCTTTAGCCTAAGCACGCCAGGGTCGGCACTGCAGGAACGACAGTGCTCTCTCTCCCTTGTGGATCTTCCTGTGTGCTCATGCGCAAAACAGTCAAACACCTCACAGCTGGAACTGTGAAGCTCACAGTTCCATACAAAGATTTTTGTATCTTTTTTCATAAACTAGGGCATGGTTAGTGCTCTAAGCTTAAGGATTATATATTATACGAAGAATCAGAATATCAGAAAGAATTAAAAAGAAAAAAGGCTCATTATATTAAATGTTATAGATAATATCAAGTGGAAATTGGGGGTGCTGCAGTTCCACAGTGCCTATACGCTTGCCGCCACTGACTACGAATTATTTAATCAACAAATACAATTTTTTTTAGTGCAAATAGAAAGAACCATGGCATCTAATACCATAGTAATCGGTATCCAGAAGGAGGACAGTCACACTAATACAAATTACAAAAGTAAATATTGTCACAACTTAAACAGATTAGTGATTAAAGAAACAATAAATTACAACAGTAATGATTTTCATTCATAATAAAATATTTCATTATAACATGTAAACATTAAAATACCTATCGCGAATAAGATCGAAACAACAATATCATTGTTCAGTAATATTATTATTCACAATGAGTTAATAAAATAGTTTTAAATGGAGGTATTGTCATAGGGCAAATAGCCCATAGACATAGAACACCAATTTCAGCGAATTAAATATTGCAAACTATTGTAAATACAGTAGCCTCCTGGAAAAATGGCGGTATACTTAAGTTTCAGATCAAATAATCTATCGATATTTGTACTTTTTTTTTAATGATAGAGATTATTTCACTATTAGCTTACACTACAATTGGCTAGCACGTAAGTTACTGATTAATTGGGAGTATTGTATACAATATGTGTAATTAATTAGCTCAGGACAAAAGTGAGCGTGTTAATTGGTAAAAGTGCAACCTGAACGATAGAGGGGAGAAATACTGGTATATATAGGTTAGGAGGCAGGTAGCCAGGCGTAGAACAATCCCAGGACCAACATGTACAAAGTGAGTACAATACAGTCTTATGAACACATTTAGGTTGTACAGCAGTGATTACAAAATCTCTTGCAAAACTAAACTCCTTTTTAATTCCACCCAAAATTACTTGAAACAATGTGTATATATATATATATATATATATATATTTATATATATATATATATATATATATGTCTGTTAACGATCTAGCGGTCGCAATTTTTGTTTCATCGTTACCAAACTCGAAATTTAATCGTTTGATGCAAAAAAAGAGATCAAGTTCGTTAATGGCTGAAATCGGACCAGTGGGAGGGGCGGTTTAAAGGGAAGGATTTTCGAAAACTCAAAATATCTCCGTTATTATGCGTCGGATCGAAAAACTTTATAGAATCAATCTTATTGAAAATTACATTTACTATAAATATTGTTTTATACATTTATTCTGTATCTTGAATATTAACCGAGATATTTGCATTTGTATTCTGTATGTGGTCGGCAGGAGTCGGCTATGTTCGAGAATTTCCGCCGAGAGCCTTGGCGGCCGTTTCCATAACTATTCGTCCCTCTTGAATAGGTTTAAGGATAAGATTTATCTACTGGAAAACGTCACGTGGGAAATCTGCTTAGTTTACGCAGCCCCTGCGTGACGGACTTTTCTTCTCTTTTGCTATCTCAGCAATGTTGCCAGGTTCCAAACGCTACAAAATTAATAGATATCCAGTGCTAAGAACCCACTTGCTATGTTTTCAGGTAATCACTGTCTTCTGCTTGTTTGGAGCTGCTCTGGCGCAGTATGGCGGTCACGATGACCATCATAAAGTTGTAGACTACTTTGTAAGTATACCACTTTCAATCAAGTAATTAAAGAAAAGAAATATATTTATATATATATATATATATATATATATATATATATATCGAAGAATAGAGTTTGTGAAAGAAATCATGAAATTATTTTAAAAAGAAAATTATAACACGTAATTAAATTATTAAACTTTTAATTATTTAGTAGTTAGTACAACCGAAAAAAAGGATTCATAGAAAATGACAAAACTTTTAGTTTAGAGTATATGCTTGTGCACATAATGCCAATAAAATTTCTTCATGTACATAAAAATATGTTGTCAATAACACCCTCTTACTTCCGTGAAAATACTGAGAACGTCTCATAAAAGTATCCTGAAAGGGAAGTGTTGCAGAACGTAAACATGGGAAGGCTAATGACATTGGACTATTGAACAAACATTTATATTAACATACTCCAATTATAAACAACAATTAACTGATTGAGAGATGTGAGGCCAAATTAATTTAATAATCTTCGTTTCCAGGCACCAGCTCACTACAAGTTCGAGTACAGCGTGCACGACCCTCACACCCACGACATCAAGAAGCAGGAGGAAGAGAGGAAGGACGACAATGTCAAGGGATACTACAGCCTCCACGAAGCTGATGGAACTGTGAGAGAAGTCCACTACACTTCGGACAAACACAACGGATTCAACGCTGTAGTCCATAGGTCCGGACACGCCCAGCACCCCCAGAAATACGGAAGCTCGAATGAAGCTTACTACGGACACGGAGGATCACAAGGAGGTTACGGAGGCCATGGAGGTGCCAGCTCTTCATACTCTTTCGATGGAAAATACTAAATCAGGCTGTTTTTGTAGATATTAGGAATTTTGTACAGTTTTTTTTTACTTTTGTAATAAAATATTTTGGAAACAAACCCATTTGTTGAACATAACGGTCCCTAATATTTCTGTTTCTAATTAGACTTAAAGGATGATAAGCAATATTTTTGCATTTTTTAAGCGCCATTTAACAGAATTTTTAATAAATAATACTAACTAGATGAACTATAAAACACTGGAAACGAACATATGAAAAGTTTAACATTTAACAAGTTTAACAGTTTATATTTTGTCAGTGTTAAGATCTCAAAACTAAATAGGCAAAGAACACCGATCGTTTATTTTATTATTACTCATTGGGTCTTTGGCCTTTGAAAAATATATAATAATAATAATAACATAAGGGGCAGAAACTTAAATGTTGAAAATAAATTTTTATGGAAGCAAGAAAAAAAAGTCCGTCACACAGGTTTCCCACTTGCATTTATCTCAAGACGTGAAAGTTCAATGAGAACAATATTTGTTATTTAGGCTTCACTTAAAGTGCTTCATAATATAGCAGCTTATTGCAAACATGGCATGAGGAGGAGTGGGGGTTTACTGAATGCCGAAAAATAAAAATTGCAAATATCTGGATTAATATTAAAGATAGTGAAAAAATGTAAATAAGAACATTACATTTGCAATGACATTGGTTCTATACAATTTTTCAATCCGACACATAATAACGGAGATATTAAGAATTTTCGAAATTCATCCCCTCTAACCCCTCTCCACGGTCCGATATTAGCCGTTAGACGAACTTGATCTTTCATCTTACATAAGACACTTATATAGCGAGTTTAGTACTAAATAAACTGATATATATATATATATATATATATATATATATATATTTGTGCTGATCTTTTCGACCAGGTTGTATTTATATATGGTGTGTTATTCTTTTCGGAGTTTCGGTCAATGTTGGTGAAATTAATCTTAGTTTATGCCGATATTTCGAGAATCTTTATTTTCTCTTCTTCAGGGCAAGACTAAAGGGACTTATAAACTATTATACATTGTTATTGTAATATTGTTATAATAACAATGTATAATAGTTTATAGGTCCCTTTAGTCTTGCCCTGAAAAAGAGAAAATAAAGATTTTCGAAATATCGGCATAAACTAAGATTTATTTCACCAACATTGACCAAAACTCCGAAAAGAATAACATACCAAATATATATATATATATATATATATATATATATATATCTATATACAAGTTTGAAAGGACCTCATTTTCGTCCTCTACTAGGTAGGATCTATGGACATTAGCAGGAAAATTGTCGAAAATCGCGTCATGAGTACAACCTCAATAGCTGATTTCCCTTAAGGGAAAAGTACTAAGAATTAAATTAAATGATGTAAAGTTCGAAAAAAATGAAACATTAAATGTGAAAATTATATTAATAGAAAACAGAAACTTGTCATTTTGTTCCTTCCCGGTTTCCAAGGGTTCCTCCTAATTTATAACCTATTTTCAGTCACTTTGTATAATTCTCTTAGGCCGAGCATGTGAGAATAATAAGTGAAACCCTCAGGATCTCATCGTCGTGGAGACTGGTCACATCATGGGATCTAGTCCACTTAAGAGACAGTCTTAGTGCCAGCTAATATATAATTATATTAATAACTTAATTAATATTTAATTGGCTTTAAACATGGGAATTATAGGATTTTTTTAAAAATAAAAAGGACTCTATAAGGTATAATTAACAGAGCCAGTACATGGTTAAACTGACAGAGATTCCATAGCAAGGAAATAAATAAATCAATAATTTAAATGAAATAGTATATTTAAAAAGGTTTATGATATATCATCAATGAATACTGCTAGTTGTGTGAAAACACAACCTCTGGTAAGGTTAGCGAATTATAATAGCCCTCTACTTACTCTAAGCATATTTCCCATTGTATTATTAGCTGAATTAATTTTGTTATATACATGGTCGTATTATTAATATTGTCAATGCCCTTATACTTTAAAAGAAAGAGTAAATAAATAAAAAGTTATTCAAAACGCTTTAATACCCATTGTAGTGGCGGGCTTATAACAACGCAGCCACTAGATTGCTAACAATTTTAATTATATATATATATATATATATATATATATATATATATATATATATATATACACAACGAACATCCTACAATATAAGTTTGCCAGTTAAGATCTAGTAAATTTTAATGAAACTGATCGATCTAGGTTTGTTCTTTAAGCCAGCAAGGTGCTAACAATGTCGCAGAACTGGTTTGAAACAAAAACTCAGGCCCTTCTAGATTTAATTACAGGTGAGTATGGTTGTTGAAATCCCTCACGTGCGTTATATAACAACATTGATACAATGTTATAGTCTTTCCTATAGCATTTATTGAGAAGAAATATAAATAATAAAAAAAAGTCCGTCACGCAGGGGCTGCGTAAACTAAGCAGATTTCCCTCGTGAAGTTTAGTAATAGATAAATATACATACTGCTAACACAACACCGTGAATAAATACAAACGGAAATAAAAAATGTTTCATCCAATTTCAATAGCCTGCCGACAGGAAGCGTTAGGTTAGAAATGTAAACAAACGGGTCCCGCCTCACACGGGAAAGAAAAACAATTACTGAAATATATCAGAATATAACACATTAATTTTATTGAGAACTATTTACTATATCTAGTACTGTAATTAATAATAAGTCAGAATAATTGTTATCACAATCAATAAAATTTTAGTAGTCCAAAACTTTAAGATGGGGGGGGGGGGAGTCACCAGTACATATTTGCATGTATCTCGTATAATAAAGGTCTCTTGAATACAATTTTTGGTATTTAAACTTCCAATAATGTGATTTATTATGTATCAGAGTATTGGTTACGTAACATGAGTAGAAGTGGCGGTTTGGTGAAAAGTGAAAAATGCAAATATCTCGGTTAATATTCAAGATAGAGAATAAATGCATAAAACAATATTTATAGTAAATTTAATTTGTAATAAGATTGATTCTGTCTAATATTTCGATCCGACGTATAGTAACGGAGATATTTCCAATTTTCGAAAATCCTCCTTTCTAAACCCCCCCTCCCACTGGTCCGATTTCAGCCGTTAACGAACTTGATCTTTATTTTTACATAAAACGCTTAAATATGAAGTTTGGTAAGGATTAAACAAAAATTGCGACCGCTAGAGCGGTAACAGACAAATATATATATATATATATATATATATATATATATATATATATATATATATATACAGTTTTGAACGGACCTCATTTTCGTCATCTACTAGGTAGGATCGATGGACATTTGAAGAAAAATGTCGAAAATTCCGTCATGAGTACAACCTCAATAGCTGATTTCCCTTCAGGGAAATCTGCTAAAACCATTAGATGATAATATTTTACCAGGGATGGTTTTTGCTAGAAAAACTTAATTTATCACTTAATAAAAAAAAAAAGGATACTTTTTTTTTAATTTATTCTTCTGATCTTGTTGATAAATGATCATAAACTCATTGACACAATGTCATTAGGGCAAGACAAGAGGACATTCCAGTTGCAGTTGACACGAATATATTGACTAATCCCTTATTATTAGTTAGCTAATACAGGTTGCAGACTACCGAGGAATGGCGCTCTACGAATTCTGCCTTCGAGAGTATTATCCCGTGTATGTTTTACGCGATATATTCGTGCGGAAGGTAATAGGAGAACTTTACATATCCTGTTGAGCCTGTCACTGCCCTTTTAGCAGATTTCCCTTAAGGGATATCAGCTATTGAGGTTGTACTCATGTCGGAATTTTTCTTCAAATGTCCATCGATCCTACCTCGTAGATGACGCAAATGAAGTCCGTTCAAAACTGTATATATATATATATATATATATATATATATATATATATATATATATATCTGTTACCGCTCTAGCGATCGCAATTTTTGGTTGATCACTACCAAACTCAATATTTAGTCGTTTTATGTAAAAAGAAAGACCAAGTTCGTTAACGGCTGAAATCGGACCAGTGGGAGGGGGGGGTTTAGAGAGGAGGATTTTCGAAATATCTCCGTTACTATACGTCGGATCGAAAAATTGTACAGAGTCAATCTTATTGCAAATTAAATTTACTATAAATATTGTTATATACATTTATTCTCTATCTTCAATATTAACCGGGATATTTGCATTTTTATTAAATCTGGGCGGTTAACGGACGGGTGACCGCCAAAAGCTAGTTCGGCCGTTTCCTAAACTGATGGACTCTCGTGATATTTCTTTATTGTAAAACTTCGCGTGGGAAATCTGCTTAGTTTACGCAGCCCCTGTGTGACGGACTTTTTAATTTCCTTAGTAAAGAAGATTTATCGAATATGGACATAAGGAATTCTGTCATGCCCCAGGGTAGCTTAGGCTGAGCAGATTTGTGGTGGAATGTACGTTATATCGTCCATCATACTAGCAAAGATGTCGTCATATCCACGTTGTTGTATCTATTTATAGCCTTCAAAGAACCCACACGTTAACAAAAATAAATTTCTCCAGGAAATTCCAAATTTGAGAAAAAAATATAGGACTGAACGTTATTATTACGATTGGTTTAATATCAATTTTCGATCAGACAACTTAGATGTTTTATATTATTTCTTTATATTAATCCTCTCTCCTTGTCCATTTTCATCCATTAGCAATTCTTGTGTTTCAGTAGTACACGAAATATTAGTATGTACTAATGTTGCGTTTGGTAGAGATAAAAAAATGGAGAATTACACTCATGTGCGCACCGCCCCCCCACCCCAAATACACACACATGCTCTAGCGGTCGCAATTTTTTTGTCCTTTTTTTGACCAAACTTGACATATAATCGCCTTATATAAAAAGAAAGATGAAGTTCATAAACTGCTGAAATTTCACAAGTGGGGTGGGTGTTTTAGAGGGGGAACTTTGAAAAATTCAAAATATCCCCGTTATTATACGTTGGATCGAAAAATGGTATGAAACCAATCTTATTGCAAATCGCCTATATATCTTTTGATGTACATGTTTTCTTTAACAGAGAATATTAACCGAGAATCTTTAGTTTTCAGGCTCTAGTAAACCCCCACTCCTACTCATGTTATAAGTACAATAATCATTTACAACATGAACCTCTTTATTATAAGATTATATACCAAGTATTCTTTAAATGAGACCTTTATTATGGGAGATTCATACGTATTCGTGGAACGATGACTTTGTCAAATGAGTTTTCGTTCTTGTCTCCAAAATGTTATATCTATACTATACTCCACATTTAACTGTTTAAGTCAACACCAAACATCACATTTCTATACTGGCAGAAATCGCAACAGGAACGAGAGGAGTTTAGAGGGGGGAATTGAAACTATCTGAGTTATGGTGAGTAAGATCGTATAATGTTATAGAATCAATCTTGTTATAATATGGATGGTCTACAATTTTGTTTCATATGTTTTTTAGCAGATTTCCCTTAAGAGAAATCAGCTATTGAGGTTGTACTCATGACGCGATTTTCGAAAAATTCCTTCAAATGTCCCAGGAGATGACGAAAATGAGGTCCACTCAAAATTATATATATATATATATATATATATATATATATATATATATATATATTTGTCTGTTAATGCTCTAGTGGTCGTAATTTTTGTTTGATCGTTACGAAACTCGATATGTAACCGTTTTATGTAAAAAGACAGATCAAGTTCGTTAATGGCTGAAATCGGACCAGAGGGGGGTTTAGGGGGATTTTCGAAAATGTAAAATATCTCCGTTATTATGCATCGGATCGAAACATTGTATAGTACCAATCTTATTGCAAATTAAATTTACTATAAATATAGTCATTTTTTCTCTATCTTGAATATTAATCGTGATATTTACATTTTTATGAAGTCTGTGGTCGGGTACAGTTCGGCATCGGTCGGCCATTTCCGTCATTACTCGGCTCAGGTGGAAGCTTCTTCTATCCTTACCTGTCGTTTCTAACCTTACCTTACCTTCGTTCCTTTGTGAGATTTATGCAAATACGTTCTGTTCATCCGCCCCGCCCCCCTCCTTCGTTACTTCTTGGACTACTAAAATTTGAGTTATTAAAATATAAATTATTCTTACAATTCAGAAGCCGTTTCAGTTGGGAATTTATTTTAATTAACTGAAAGATTTCTCGTTACCGTTTGTATTTAATCACGGCGGTATTGTGTTACCAGTATGCAGATTTCTCGATTGTAAAACTTCACGTGGGAAATCTGCTTAGTTTACGCAGCCCCTGCGTGACGGACTTTATTTCATATCTCAAATATTAAGGGAGTAATTCGTAATTCTTGGTTTGAGTCAGAATATGTGTTGAGATATCACTAGTGTGACATCTCTTGACAGCACGTTGGAAATCTGATTAGTCTACGCAGCCCGTTGCGTGACTGACTTTTTTCCTCACTGATCCGGGTTTTGGGAATATTCATCTGTGGGAAGGTTTACTGGATGGCGCGAGGATATTTTTTTCTTTATAACTTTTAATGCCAATTTCTTCGTTAGCCTATATCACTTGAGTTCAAGTGTATATTAACTATGTATTTCAAGTGCAGTGAAGGGGTGAATATGAATAATAGTGTTACTTCTGTCTCCAGATATAGTACATAATTAGATGTATTTTGGGAAAGGCCAAATAATCTCTGACTAAAATTCCTTTGCGATTCTTCGATTTGATTGTACACCATTCCTCACCAACCAATGGGCACCATAACACACCATAATCCTTAAACCTACGAATGGCATTGCCTTATGGGAATTGTGTTAGCAAGATGAGTGGCGCAGTCAGAGCTGCACTGAATGCGATTATCCCATTAAGTGGTCCACATACTCCGCACCCGACCAGCCGTACGACTCCACGAGCTATTTGGATCGGCGGATATTGTGAGAGAGTCTTCCACCGGCCCCAGAACTTACATAACGTCCAAATAGCGTCGTTTATCCTACGACCTATATTTAAAATTGTTCCATCTCTGTAAGAGATATTAAAGATGTAATTATCCAGACGCGAAGTGTGAGAAGCAGGAAGCGGTGCAGAAAGAGTGGGGTGCGACTAACCCCGTATATATACTAAGACTCCTGGTTTGGGAAGCTAGTTCTCGAAGATCGTCTGTACCATCCAAGGAATCATGTTCAAGGTAATCACCATATTCCGATATAAAATACATAATTTTGTAATTAACTATCATGAGATACAGTCCATAAACGAGCTGGTCCAAAACCAACGACTAAGACCATCCAGTGCAGTTATTAGTAAGTTTCGGACTCGTGGATCTTTTGCATTTCTGGATGAATCTTACCTCGGATAATTCGATCAAATTTTCCAAAACCTGGCCGGAGATTATTTAATTTTGAAGGGAATCTTCCTGGGTTCAAAATGGATTCATCATCTCAAACCTTAGCCCTTCATAGGACAGTAATCCCTACACATTTCTCCTAAGTTTTATTTCTGCATTAACCTTCTATTTGGAGCCAAAGAACATAGTTTGAACATATTTATTGACAACCAAAGCTTAGTGAGTATCGGAAACACTTATTGAGCCTTTGAAACAAACTTATGAGTTATCGATGTGGCCTAAATGATTAGAGTTGAAGTGTTTTGTGTTTCTGAAATGATGCCAGAAAGTCCATTATACTCAATGTGCAATCTGTATCACGTAGCTTCTCGTATGTTTTTCAATCATACATCCCATACAATTTATTCTGGAAACAGTCCTCGTTTCACTGATATATACAGCTGTTTCAGGTCCAGGCATGAGTGTTCAAATAACATCCAGAGGCTTAGGTTAGCCTTGTGAGTTAAAGCGTTAGCCTTTAACTCTCATATGGTAAATCTACGGTAGCAACTTTAATGCCCGCCTGGGCAACAGGAATTCCTTTAGTGGCGAACTCATTAGATACAATCCTAAATCCCACCTTAGCTAGAAATGGGTGGTCACCTGTAGATAACCCGTACCACTTTGACATAGTAGCAAAAAGTGGGCGTTAATAAATAATAATAAAGTTCACACAAACTTCTGTTGGCTAAAATTTTAGAAGTTCAAAAATAAATGGATTATATTTTCATATTTATCTTCTTGTAAAAGACGTGGTGAATTCATATCATTAAAGTCCGTCACGCAGGGCCTGCGTATACTAAGCAGATTTCCCATGTGAAAACTCCGTTGTGAGTTCACTTCCCACATATTCTCTATTTATATGTAAAGAAAAATAGATGATTAGAAGGAAGGGGGGGGGGGTTGTTACTGAAGGCAGAAAATAAGAAAGTACAAATAACTGGCTTAATACTTGAGTTACAAAAATATGCATAGAATAACAATTTTAAAACACCAATAGTTGAACAAGGTTGGTTCTATAACATTTTACGATCCGGAACAACGCAGATATTATGAGTTTTCGAATCTGCCCCCTTGTAAATCCCCACGATTCCGGGTTCAACTTCAACCACTAACAAATATGACCATATAACTAAAGATGTTAATTGGTGACAGAAAAGTTCAAATAACAATATTCGCGTTAGAGCACAAAATCTTAATTTATGACCTCAGCACACAACGAATTCGCATGATTTCGTATGCAAACTTTTATTATGATAAACGTCTCTTCAGAAAAATATTTTGAATATGAGCTCAGAATAAAGTGGTTCATGATATAACAGCTTATTGTTAATATGTCATGAGTAGGAGTGAAGAATATGCTTAGACATGTAAACTAAAAAATGCAAAATCTCGGTTAATACTCATGATAGGGTAAATATATGTATAACAACATTTACAAGTATTTTGATTTGTAATAAGATTGGTTATTGTATAATTTTTCGATCAACTTACACTAACGGATGTATTTCAAATTTTCAAAATTCCCCTTCTGCCCCCCCCCTCCACATTGGCCCGATTTTTGGCTTTGACAAACTTGATCTTTCATTAAATTGTAATCAGCAATAGTGTTAACAGACAAATATTTACAATTTAAGCGGACCTCATTTTCGTCAGCTCCTGGATAGGATCGATATACATTTGAGGAAATTATTCAAAAATTGCTCGACGAGTACAACCTCAATAGTGGATTTCACTTGAGGGAATTCGTCTGATGACGATGTATCAGAAAAGCCTTTTCGATTTTCGAGCTGAATAGACAGAGGTCGAGGCTGTACTGTAAGAAAGAACTCTAAAAAGAAACGTGTTGTATTTGTATAAGAGTTGTTGTGTATGTAATGAGAAAGTTGCAACTATTAAATTTCGATAATTTCCCCGGGTACAAATGGGCACAAGTAGATGTAGATAGATAAATTTTATTGGCTAACATATACATATTTTAGCCTGAGTCTGGCCCATTTAGTGTTAGTAATCTTACAAGTAATTTACAAAAAGAATATATATATATATATATATATATATATATATATATATATATATATATATATATAAAATTGTAACCTCTGTCTGTACATTGATTTTTTTCGCGAAATTTCACGATAACTTTTCGTTTCACATGTCATAGACACCATAACTGCATTTTGTTTCTTTCGTGTATGTTTGTTTGTTTGTTTGTTTGTTTGTTTGTTTGTTTGTTTGTTTGTTACCTTTTCACGCATAAACGGCTGAACCGAATTTTATGAAACTTGGTATGTATATTACTACTAACCCAACTTAGACTTTAGGCTATATTAATTTTCTCTGAGGCGAACAGGAGTGGGGGTTATAAGGGAATCCTGAAATTAAAAATAGCGATATTTCGTTTTCTATTGGTTTTTCGGCAAATATGCACATAACGAAAGTTGTTTATTTTGTTATTTAGAGTAACTTTTGTTATATACACTTTTGTCGTATACCGAAGTTTAAAAGCGTTATACGCTAAAAATTATAGCGGGAGTCAACAATATTATTTGCCAAAAAAGACTCAACCGAACTAAATAAAACTCGGTATGTGTATTAGCAGTGAGGCCTTCATTATAATAAGCCATACCAACATTTCTATGGACGGGCAGGAGTGGGGGTTATAAGGGAAGCCTGAAATTAAAAATAGCGATATTTCGTTTTCTATTGGTTTTTCGGCAAATATGCACATAACAAAAGTTGTTTATTTTGTTATTTAGAGTAACTTTTGTTATATACACTTTTGTCGTATACCGAAGTTTAAAAGCGTTATACGCTAAAAATTATAGTGGGAGTCAACAATATTATTTGCCAAAAAAGACTCAACCGAACTAAATAAAACTCGGTATGTGTATTAGCAGTGAAGCCTTCATTATAATAAGCCATACCAACATTTCTATGGACGGGCAGGAGTGGGGGTTATAAGGGAAGCCTGAAATTAAAAATAGCGATATTTTGTTTTCTATTGGTTTTTCGGCAAATATGCACATAACAAAAGTTGTTTATTTTGTTATTTAGAGTAACTTTTGTTATATACACTTTTGTCGTATACCGAAGTTTAAAAGCGTTATACGCTAAAAATTATAGTGGGAGTCAACAATATTATTTGCCAAAAAAGACTCAACCGAACTAAATAAAACTCGGTATGTGTATTAGCAGTGAAGCCTTCATTATAATAAGCCATACCAACATTTCTATGGACGGGCAGGAGTGGGGGTTATAAGGGAAGCCTGAAATTAAAAATAGCGATATTTCGTTTTCTATTGGTTTTTCGGCAAATATGCACATAACAAAAGTTGTTTATTTTGTTATTTAGAGTAACTTTTGTTATATACACTTTTGTCGTATACCGAAGTTTAAAAGCGTTATACGCTAAAAATTATAGTGGGAGCCAACTATGTTATTGGGCACTAACGGCTGAACCGAACTTAACAAAGCTCGGTACGTCAATTAGCATTAATTCTTCCATAATTATAAGTTATATTAAAATTTTTAGGTTCGAACGGGAGGGGGGTTAGAAGGGAGGCCTGAAATAAAAATTCACCATATTTACATGTATAAGAGACGGGGAATATAAAAATATCGAAGACAGTGAAGCCTTATCGAACAAATATTCTATTATTAGCAAATCCACGGCAACGACGGGTATCAATCCTAAACACTGGGACGGGTAAATGTCAAAATATTGTGCAATGTAAAGCCTGCTAAAAAATACTATCACCATTCAGCCTCAAATGAATTCCCGGGCGAAGCCGGGTATCTGAGCTAGTATATATATAATTGTAACCTCTGTCTGTACATTGATTTTTTTTCGCAAAATTTCACGATAACTTTTCGTTTCACATGTCATAGACACCATATCTGCATTTTGTTTCTTTCGTGTATGTTTGTTTGTTTGTTTGTTACCTTTTCACGCAAAAACGGCTGAACCGAATTATACTAAACTTAGTATGTATATTACTACTAGCCCAACTTAGACTTTAGGCTATACTAATATTCTCTGAGACGAACAGGAGTGGGGGTTATAAGGGAGGCCTGAAATTAAAAATAGCGATATTTCGTTTCCTATTGGTTTTTCGGCAAATATGCACATACCAAAAGTTATTTATTTTATTATTTAGAGTAAACTTTGTTATATATACTTTCGTCGTATACCTAAATATAAATGAGTTATACGCTAAAAATTATAGCTGGCGTCAACAATTTTATTTGGCACAAAAGAATCAACCGAATTTTGTCGTATACCTAAGTATAAATGAGTTATACGTTAAAACTTTAGCGGGAGCCAACAATTTTATTGGGCACTAATGGCTGAACCGAACTTAACAAAACTCGGTATGTCAATTAGCATTAATTCTTCCATGATTATAAGTTATATTAACATTTTTAGGTTCGAACGGGAGGGGGGTTATAAGGGAGACCTGAAATAAAAATTCACCATATTTACATGTATAAGAGACGGGAAATAAATAATATTGAGGACAGTGAAGCCTTATCGAACAAATAATTCTATTATTAGCAAATCCACGGCAACGACGGGTATCAATCCTAAACACTGGGACGGGTAAAAGTCAAAATATTGTGCAATGTAAAGCCTCCTATAAAATACCATCACCATTCAGCCTCAAATGAATTCCCGGGCGGAGCCGGGTATCTGAGCTAGTATATATATATATATATATATATATATAACTAATGGCATAATATTAACCTAATACAATATAATAATACATTTCACATTTTTTTATTTTTTTTTATTAAATGTTTTCAGGTACTTAAAATTCTAAAGTTCTTTATAATTTAATCTGATTAGTACTATTCAACATATACGTATTTATTTTTGTTCATTTGTTTACTGTGACGCATTAATTGACTTCGTTGGACATTTCTAAATTATAGGGTGTAATTGCTAGTTGCATACTGCTGACAGGAATGAGTAAATCATGTTCAATTTATAAATGTCCTACATGTGAATGATATCAAATAGGCACAAGTAATTACTGTTAATTGAAAATTTAAAAATGAGGAAAACCCCCTCATACCAGGTAGATATTAAAAAAAAAACTTTTTATAATATAGTTTGATTATCAGAAGATGTATTAAATTGGAAAAAAATAACACTTAACGGTACAAATAATATCGATATCCAACAATTGTTTAATATAAAATTTGTAATAATTTAATTTTTTGTGTGGGGCTTAGGTTAGCCATGTGAGTTAAATTGTTGCCTTTAATCTCACAAGGTAATCCTAGAGTGGCGAGTTCGATTCTCGCCTGGGCAAAGGAAATTATTTAGTGATGGAATTCATTAAATAAAATCCTTAGTCCCATCCTGGCTAGAAAAGAGTAGTAACTTGTAGATAACCCGCCCCGATTAGCCTTAGTTGCAAATCGTGGACGTTAATAAATAATAATAATTTTTTGGTGTTAAAATGATTTCTGGAATGCAGAAGATTTATTCTATTGCAATGGACAAATACCTTTGGACCCCATCACTCACGCTGTGTAGGGTGTGTCAGAAATAAAACAAATATTCGATTATCATGTTTTGGAGAATAGTTTAAATTATTCAGACTTGTTTTTTTTTTTATTTATTTGAAGAGCTCCGGAACTATGCGATGTCGCTCAGTGCCATTTATTTGAATTCTCTAAATTAAAATTTTAAAATAAAGAAAACATGTTTTCGAAATTACTAAAACATAGTATAAAATATATGGAAATAAAATTAAGGAAATTTTAAAATAAAGCTATGTAAAACTATAAATTTTGAGATAAATCCTGACAAGAAGGTGATGGAAGTCTAAGACACAAGATTAAAAATGTATTATACAGAAACTTAAAACGCAGAAAATGAGTAGGGTAGACTTTTAGAATTCTGAACAAGACTTTTGACCACCTAGCTTGAGTTAATCGACAGTGCTATGGGACAAACCTTCGATTTCAAATGGGTCAAACTACATCGCTAAAGTATTCCTTGACTGGTCAAGTCCAGTAGATCCGAAGTCAATCGTGAGAACAGGAAAGTCCGTACAGTCCCCATATTCCATGCAACAGGAAATACGCTAAATTAGTGCTAAACATTATTTCTTATCCAGTTAAACCGAATAGAAATCAGGAAAGCTTTCTGTTTCTACATCACCTGATGTAGGACGGTTAGTTAAGAGAGAAACCAGTTTTGCTTGCTAATTTTAGAAAAACTAGAGCGTACATTTGCACTTCCAGAATTGCACAAATATAAATATAGATCACATGAAGTTATTAATGACCAAGCAAGCATGTTTTTCCCGAGGTACGCAACTTTGGAAATAAAAAAAAAATACCATTCCGTATAACAAAAATTAAAGCCTTTGAATTAGGGGAGAGGATTACAAACAAATACTCATGTATAAACATATAATGGAAGAAAAATATATATAAAAGCGTCATTTTTTTTTTTAAGTCGATTTGAAAGTAATAATAATTTTTTTTTTTCGGTTGGCATAGTAGAACTTTGATATCATTAGCCCACGCCTGAGTTTTATGTAGTGAGTGACTCTGAGTACAACTACCTGTTGAGTGCCACCGGGGGTCTGTGGTCAGTTCACAATGTGCTTTGAACGGAATCAATGAAAGTCGTAATCATTAGGAGGTGTAATGTATACAAACAGCCACCAAAATTATCAATGAATACACATATATATATATATATATATATATATATATATATATATGTGTATATATAGGTTCCCGTGGCACCTCCCTTAAAATCACAAACTGTATTAATAAAAGTCCGTTACGCAGGGGCTGCGTAAACTAAGCAAATTTCCCACGTAAAGTTTTACAATAGAGAAATCTGCGTACTGCTAACACTTAACAACAACGTGAGTAAATACAAACGGTAATGAGAAACCATTCAGTTAATGTGAATAAGCTCCCAACGGACACGGCTTCTGAATTGTAGACAAATAAGTCTGCCAGCCACTCAGAGCTGAACAAATAGATAGACACATTCTTCACCGGAAAGAAAAACAATTACTGATATATATCTGAATATAACGCATTCATTTTATTGCAAACTATTTACTACATCCAGAACTGCAATGTGTAATAAATCAGAATAATTTATATTTTAAAAACTCAAATTTTAGTAGTCCAAGAACTAAAGAAGAGGGGGGCAGATGAACAGAACCTATATGCATATATCTCACAAAGTAAAAGCTTAAACAACAAGAACGGCTAGAAGCAGCTTACACGAGACCCGAATAGTTACGGAATCGGTCGAACTAATCCGGAAACTTACGACAATAGCCAATCTCATCAGTTATCTTCACGTACTTAACAAAAATGACAATATCTCGGTTAATATTCAAGATAGATAATAAATGTATATAACAATATTTATAGCAAATATAATTTTCAATAAGAATGGTTCTATATACTTTTTTGATTCGACATTTAGTAAGAAGAGATAAGTCGAGTCTTCGAAAATCCCCCCCAACCCCCCCCCCCACTGGTCCGATTTCACCCATTAACGAGCCTAATCTTCCTTTTTACATAAAACGATTAAATATCGTGTTTGATAACGATCAACCGCTAGAGCGTCAACAGTCAAATATATATATATATATATATATATATATATATATATATATATATATAATTCATCTTCTCCTGTGTAGGATCGATAGACATTTGAATCAAGTCGTCATGAATAGGACGTCAATAGCCTTAAGGAAAATCTGCTAAATGGCTGGGACTTAGTGTGTAGAAATAGTTGTGACCCCAGAAAACTCTTTTCAGTCAATGTTCAACATTCTAAACTTCTCCAGCTACCATAACTTTTGAATTTTCAGAGGAATGCCATACTCTTTATGACGGGTTCTGGTAGAAAACCAAATTCTAAAACGATTTTATATTGGTGAATTGTTCGATTTGAAGCAACCTTCAGCAGTAAAATGCACAAATCTTTATTTCAGAAACGGCTCATTTTCTTGAATAACATTGCGACATAAAACTGTAGACAACAAAATTATTTTTGAAACAAGTCTATGGGAAAAGGAATGTATTTTGATATTTAAAAATAAAGAATACAAACTATTTGATTCAATAGTATTCTTGAATGAATACAAAAAATGTTTACTACAAAAAGCATCATCATAACAAAAACGTTCTTAGAATTTTAATTATTTTAAATCTGATCACATAGTAATTATTTATAAAAGGAAAACATTTTTCAACTGTTTCATGTTTGCTCTAGGGCAAATAATCAATTAATGATTAGAAAAGTGCTGAAACATGGGTCATACATTTCTTTCAACTCGCAGTAACACAGATATTTACTATGTTGTTTTGCCCCTCAACCCTTAACAACCTTCACTTTGGAGTGTTCTACACGATCAACTAAAATTCAACTAAATGTGTTTCTATTCTTTCCAAAAACTCAAATACCGAATTTTTAACATTTTTGTCTGAAATCATTGGTAGCGATTTTTTTTTTTAATTTAATATTTATGCCAAGACCTAATAACATAAGAAAAATCCCACCAAAGACATCATTTTTATTTATTAGAAGATATCGAATATTCAGAAATAGGAAACAAGAAAAAAAATGTCGAAACACTTTAAGACGTTTTCAAATTAGAATAAGCGTTCCAATTATTATTCTTAAAAAAAATTTTTTATAAAAGCAACTGTTCAACCGTATTTATATATATCCCACTCAATAGTTATTAATATAACAATTATATTGATTTGCACGCAAACGAAATTCTGCAATAATATAAGGAGCAAAATATTATTAAGTCAACGTGCAGGATGACATAACATTCTGTCGAAATAAATATCATTACTATATAATAAGGAGAGGAAGTGTTTATACGAGGCGTAATTAGTATAATGTTAGGAAAGTGAATATATAATTGGTTAATTATACACTTGGGGCTACTATGCATCTTTCTCAAGCCGGGAGTAGCCTACATTCTACGACCTTTATACATCAACTGCAGGAATGTCATTTTCATTCGTTGCAACGTGTAATCACACTTCTATGCAAAATAAAAAATGCCTGCCACGCAGGGACTGCGTAAACTAAGCAGATTTCCCACGTGAAGTTATAAAATAGAGAAATCTCCACACGAGTGCCGAACAGTTACAGAAACGACCGAACTAGCTTTTGGCGGGAAATTCAGTCATCCGTTATCGGCCCACAATTAATAAAAATGCAAATATCTCGGTTAGTATTCAAGATAAAGTATAAATGTATAGAACAATATTCGTAGTAACTTTAATTTGCAATAAGATTGGTTCTACACAATTTTTTGATCCGACGTATGGTAACGGAGATATTTCAAATTTTCGGAAATCCCCCCTCCCACTGGTCCGATTTCAGCCATTAACGAACTTGATCTGTCTTTTTGCATAAAACGTTCAAATATCGAGTTTGATAACGATCAAACAAAAATTGCGACCGCTAGAGCGTTAACAGACATATATATATATATATATATATATATATATATATATATATATATATATATATATAATTTTGAACGGACCTTTCGTCATCTACTAGGTAGGATCGATGGACATTTGAAGAAAAACTTCGAAAATTCCGTCATGAGTACAACCTCAATAGCTGATTTCCCTTAAAAGAAATCTGATAATAACCGAGATATTTTGAATTTTCAAACTCCCTCCTACCTAACCCCCTCCCCTTCTATTGCGGGCCCGATTTCAGCCATTAGCTATTACTATCTTTTGTGTTCAATGAAACAGTTAGATATCGAGTATGATGTAGAACAAACAAACATTTTCGAGTTAATAACGTAAAATCTTAAATGAAACGTCATTACACAAGATATTTACAAATTACTCATCAAGTAAAAATCATTTGAAAATAGTTATTTATTATACAAGTGACGAAAGTAGATCATTTTATAACTCGAGTGAAACGTTTACGAAGCGAGTGTGGTAATTTCACGAGAGTTGTAAATTCTACTTTCGTCACGAGTGTAATATTAATTTTTTTCTGTAATCGTGTAATACATGATCAGATCTAACCAGAATATGAACAAAATTAGGATGTTGTGAAGATTATGGTATGTTGTTGGTAGGTTATAAGCATGGTTGTGAAAGGTTATAAGCATAGTTATAAAACAACTAGTGATGATTGTGAAGTAGTGCAGTTATAAACAAGTGCAGGTTATAAACAAGGAAGGTAATTATTATTATATTTAAATTTTAAAATATATTGATTATTTCCACCAATAATTCATTCACATTTCAATTTATTTTGTTAAAATAAATTCTTACAATGTTAAGAAACATTTAAAAGCATTTAATTTCCAACTTCAAATTATTTTCTAATTTATACTTATTACTAATCAAGAAGGCAATTCACTTTCTTCAATTGTGAAGAAAGTGATTACTTTCTTCACTCTATTGCAAAATGTTTCACTTTCTTCACTCATTTCAGTTTAGTAATGTTACCATTATTCAGAAAAAAATATTTGTTATTTATGCTTCAAATAAGTGGTTCATTATACAACAGAGATGTTTATGCGACATGAGTAGGAGTGGGGGGTTGACTGAAGTATAAAAACTAAAAAATACCAATATCTCGGCTAATTTTCATAATAGTGAAAATATGTGTATAACAACATTTATAGGTACTTTTATTTGTAATTAGATTTGAGTGTTACAATTTTTCGATCCGACTAACAGTAAAGGAAATATTTCGAATTTTCGAAATTCCCCTCTAAACCCCTCACCCTTCCAATGCATCCGATTTCTGCCTCTAACGAACTTGATCTTTCTATTTACATAAAACCATAAAATATCGAGTTTGATAAAGATCAAACCAAAATTGCAAACAACTAAGGCATTAACAGATAAATATATATATATATATATATATATATATATATATATATATATATATAGTTTTAAATTCAATTAAATTTATTATTTTTTTCTTTTAATCGTGTTTCAGCTTGTAGCAGTATTTGCAGTAGTCATTGGAGCAGTAATGTGCCAACACGGAGACTACGGGCATGACGAACACAAAGATTACTACGTGAGTATATACTTCATTGTCATAATAGTAGCATATTGATATGTGAGTGTATACCTCATTCACATAATAGTAGCAGATTGCTATGTGAGTATATACTTCATTCTCATAATAGTAGCAGATTACTATGTGAGTATATACTTCATTCACATAATAGTAGCATATTGATATGTGAGTATATACTTCATTCACATAATAGTAGCATATTGATATGTGAGTATATACTTCATTCACATAATAGTAGCAGATTACTATGTGAGTATATACTTCATTCACATAATAGTAGCAGATTGCTATGTGAGTATATACTTCATTCTCATAATAGTAGCAGATTAATACGGGAGTGTATACCTCATTCACATAATAGTAGCAGATTGCTATGTGAGTATATACTTCATTCGCATAATAGTAGCAGATTACTATGTGAGTATATACTTCATTCGTATAATAGTAGCAGATTACTATGTGAGTATATACTTCATTCGCATAATAGTAGCAGATTAATATGTGAGTATGTACTCCATTCACATAATAGTAGGAGATAACGTAGTATTTATTTCATTCATTTAATAGTTGTTGAATACTATATCAGAATATATTTTAGCCTGGCTATGGTTGTAGTGTATGCTTCTTTCACGGACTACTTGCCCTTCACGTTTTTATTACAAAATCAGTAATAAAAGTTGTTTATTAGAGTTCTTTTGAATTGCAAAATTAAACACACACAAGCTTCACAGTGTTTATCACTGCACAATTTATTTAACAAACCACTACACACTTGGTTAATTATTCTTAATTACTACTCACAGTATGCACTGATAGCTTCACTGTTCTTCAGATTACACAGCCCAACAATTCAATCACGATCGCTGAAGTTCACAGAAACATGGCACTGCACTGTCTTTTACTTCGCGAAGTTCTGTCTTAAACACTGCACTAAGTCGCACTGTAGCATTCAACTCAATGATGATTACTTGAAGACAGCTGAGAACAAAACTAAACTGTCGGGCGAGTTGTACAAGCTTATATAGAGGAGCGGGAAAATCTAAGGAAGCTGTGTTGAAGGTACTGGACTCTTTAGTCAGGAACAATCCCGGCTCCACTAGACACTAAAGACACCAATAGTCCTTCCTAAGTCGGCTCCTTTCATCTCCTTCGCACTTCCCAAATATTTAATTTTCGCAAGAATATATGAGGTGATCCATGGTTTGACCATTGACTTCATTCATAGTAAAAAGATGAAATTTCACAGTAGTCTTAATGGAAATGAAGAATATTTTGTATTTGGAGAGAAGAAAGCATCCGATTCTTCGCAACTTACAAAAACAATAAACTAAAAGACTTGTTAAGAATTGGACGCTTTTTTCTCGACTTTAATGCCAGAGAAAGTGCCCAGGAAATAATAAATATATGGAGAAAGTCTAATGCATGTATAGCAATGTCTAATGCTATCCACTTCACACTTTTTAAGTAATAAAATAAAGTGAAGTTTCTTCTTTATTTATATATATATTTTGTAAATATTTACAGTCGCCACCGCACTACAAGTTCGAGTACAGCGTCCACGACAGCCATACCCATGACATCAAGAAGCAGGAGGAAGAGAGGAAGGACGACAAAGTGAAGGGATACTACAGCCTCAAAGAGGCCGACGGTACTACCAGAGAAGTCCACTACACTTCGGACAAACACAACGGGTTCAACGCTGTAGTCCATAGGGAAGGACACGCCTACCATCCGGCTAAGTATGGCAGTTCTGACGAAGCATACTACAAACATGGCGGTGAGGAAGCCGGCCACAGCGGGGGCGCAGTTTCCTCAAGCTCCTTTCACGGACATGTCTAGTACTCCTGAAGCCGTTGTAGAGTTCGTATGAATAGTTCCTAGTTGTGGTTTATTTTTTTTGTATTTTTATAATAAAATTCTTTAAAGGAAACGCTCTATTTCCTTAAATCCTAAATGCTAAATCATTTTATTATATATGTTAATATATATTCAATAGGCATGGACCTTAGAGATGATAAGCCGCTGCAAGTAGTACTCAAAAGATTCTTGATCAGAGTTTTGGGTAGACAGTAATCAGCTGGACGTACAGCCTCCGTTAACCAAGGAGGACCTGAAGTGAGTAGTATCCAGAAGACTAACGGGACCCAATATACTCGGTGGGGGGATAAGAAGACAGTTCACTCAAACTTACCTTGCCTGTGGACGGGATCTAAGAGAGTCATAATCTTTAGTCACCCAGAAGGGTTGTACTATTTATACTCCGCAGACTCCCACTAATCCTAATGTAATATCAATTGTCGATCCTACTCATAATTTGACTACCCCCTACCTGTAACCCTTACCCCTCCTCTATATCTATATATATATATATATATATATATATATATATATATATATATATATTTTTTTTTTTATTGGTTTTTTTTTTTTTTATATCCTTCCTGAAGTAACCCTACAGGAAGGGAGTTTATTATCCACACGTCCCGTACAATAATTAGTACATAACGTGTGCTTGATACATAACATATTTTTTTTAACAATAATAACATGAAATATTTGTACAATAAAATTATTTACAACAAAAAAAAGAGAAAAAAAAAGAAAAGAAAAACTAAAACAAATTTTGGATTCAATAAATGAATAATTAATTAATTTAACTGTATTTTAGTTTCAGATAATTCAAGAAGTCATACATTTGTTCAGCAAACTGTTTTAATGGTTTATTATGTTTATAAAATAATAGTTTTTCCTCAACAGGCCAATTTTTTTGTCGGCATTTTAATTGGGATTTAAAGTCTTCTCTTTGGTCCGTTAGTAGTCTGCAGTTATAGAGCAAGTGTCTGTATGTCTGTTCAGTAGTAAAGTCGCAGTAACAGTTTGGTTGATATATATATATATATATTTATACATAACATAAAACAAACCAAGCTGCCCTCCTTCTGGAGGGTTCCCATCAGGGATAGCCTCCTTATCTGCCTAACTGGGTAATAGTAAAAAAAAGTCTCTTTCTTTATTATTATTTTTAAAACAAGAAATTCCAATTAAATTTATATTATATATACACAATTAGATTTCATTTTCGTTATTTCCGAGGTAGGCTGAACATTTGAAGAACTTTTTAACTAATTTGTCTTAAAGGTTACATGAGACAACGAGACGCTACTGATTTCATATCGCCTTTAATTCTCTTATTTTTTTTTTTTTTTGCAGTGAGAATCATTCATATGTAAAAATTGAAATGTATTGTGAACATGAAAGAGACTCAGTTACCCAATGTAGAAATCAGATAAATTGAAATGGGGTTTTACTGTAGCTTTCAAAAGAAATACAAGTAACTCGCTGAGTACATTTGAGTCATAAGAAATGTATAAACAATGATTTCAATTTAATTAGAATGGAGTTGGAACTTTTGTGATCCAACTCATGGCCAAGGAGATAGTTCGAATTATCGATTTTCTTCCTTGCAGATATAATCTTTATAACTGCATGAATCAGTTAAAAAAACGAGTTTGTTATCAATCAAACAAAGTTATGGAGTCAAAAACAGAAAATGTTGTACATAGTAAATGCATATTTTCATATGTATTATGTATGTATAATTGGAATTCAAAGTCATTACTCGTGTTTATAGATTTTACAATTATTCCGCAATACATGTTATATTCCAAATGAATGGAACATGTAAAGAAAACAAATTGCTTTAATGTGTGGATACTAGATATCATGTTGAACATCAAACCTGCTTATTTTATGCAGCTCTTAATGATACAGATTCCATGTCGATTTCCCCTAATGGATATCATTTTCCCCCAGACTAAGACCATAGGATAATTGAAGGTGTATATGAGGTATGGGCAACCATTTACATGCTGTAGGACGAACTTTAGTGTCCAAATACGTTCGCAGGCCGCTTTGAAAAGTAGTACAATTTAAAGTAATGGTCATAATTTTTATCGATAGATATAAGATATATATATGACAAAATTATAATACAATTTATTAAAATAACAAAATGAAATATAAAAAAATAGGTACATATGTACAACATTATAATTAAATCGTAAAATTTGGAATTATTACAAACAACGAAAGTCAAATAGCTACACCGAAATCAATGAGACACTTGAGCTTGAATTTGGGAAACTAATCCATCGTTGTTTGGATTAATTCTTCTGATACAAAGGCGTAATGAATTTTCCAAATTATAGTCATTCAGCCTTGTAAGATGTTTTGATTTATTAAGTTTTATCATTAAAAAGAACTGTTCGCATTTATAAGTACTGTCAAAAGCACAAATCTCTTCTCATCTTCCTCAACGTAATATTTTGGTTTAATTGGGTTTTTAAAATATCTCCAGGGCCGGATCAAACCTTACAGCGGGCCGGTTGTTGCCAACATATGGTGTACATTTTCAAAAATTAATTAAGCTCAGCCTGATTCCAGAAGGAAAGCGCGGGCTATATAGGCTGGTTTGTATGAATGGAAAGGGAGTGGCAACCTGGCGAGATATATACAGCTGTCCCTGAGTCAGCTGACGGGAGGCGTGGAGGGGGTAACCACCCACCTACCTCTCCAGTCCAAGGTTACTGGGCCAACTTATGTAAACATTTCTCTTTCACACTCTCTCTCTCGTCGAGCACGCGCTCTCCTCACCTGCGCATTCCTCGATGCATTTTTTAGCAGGTTTCCTTCGAATGAAATAAAAGCTACTGAGTTTATAGACACGGAACGTGATGTTTTAAATTTCCATTGAATTGCATTCCATTCATATTTATTATTGGCTGAAATCCAACCTGGAATAGTAGTGGTATAGAGAGGGGGATTTTAGAAAATTCAAAATGTCTCTGTTATTATGAATCGGATAATAAAATGTTATAGGACCGATCTTGCTAATAAACTATTGATTTTCCACAATTATCTTTTTTTTTTAATTTATTTTATCCATGCATCTTTTTGTAACTCAAGTATTAAGCGAGTTATTCGTACTTTCTTTTTTTCCACCTACGGTAATACCCCTTCCCCTTCTACTCACCGGTTTTTTACTTATAAATTGAGAATACGTAGTGAGATGAGATCATAAGTAAGTTTGTGGGAAATCTACTTAGTTTACGCAGCCCCTGCGTGACGGACTTTTCTATACTAATAAATAAATAAATAAATAAAAAAAAACTCTCTTAATAATTCAGTTAGAAATATGTAACAACAAAATGTAGAACATCAACAGTTTAACGAGACATTACGGCTCAGTAACATTTTCCGACATACTCAAAATAACAGAGATATTTGAATTTTCAATTTTCTCTCCCTTGTCCTATCCCCCATCCCTATTCCTGGTTAAATTTTAGAAAATTAAAAAATTTGATTTAACTGTTGAATTAAACCGTGGAATATGGAGTATAGTTAGTATAGTATAAGATAAACCTCATTTATTATTATTATTTATTTATTAACGTCCACTTTTTGCAACTTAGGCTAATAGGGACGGGTTATCTACAGGTTGCTACCCTTTTCTAGCCAGGGTGGGATTTTAGGACGTTATTTAATGAATTTCGTCACTAAATAATTGCCTTTGCCCGGGCGAGAATCGAACTCGCCACTCTAGGTTTACCATTTATTACAAGATTGGTTATATACAATTTATCAATCTGGCACATAGAAACGGAGATATTTTTTTGAATGTTCGAAAATACAAAATGAAAATTAAGAGCAATGGTTTTGATGTACATTACAAATAGTGGATCCCTATTAAGTGGGAAATTTGACTGACAACAACACATGCGACTGTGATAATGAAACTGAAAAAACTTCTGACCACATAATATACACGTGTAGACTTTACGAAGCACAATTGACAACATTAATAAAACGCATAGTTCTTCACAACGGAGCATGGCCAGAAACTGCAATTATTGTTTGAACACAAATATAACTTTGTGATCTTCTTAATATATTTAGAATGAGTTAAACTGGGCCCTAATGGTTTAACTTCATTGAAATATCAATTTCATTATTTTTACCTCACTATTTTTTTCTTTTTCATATATTATTATTTATTACATTATGCCATAATTGTTAATTTCATTTACTGTTTATAATACTTTTATTATTTTTTTTTCAATATTAAAATTGTAATTAATTTGATGCCGTTGAAAATAAAGATGAAAAAAGTTACTTACATGCCACTTATTATCATTTATGATGGAGTGTGGGAAATAAATAAGGAGTACCTACTGCATTATAGAAAACATTAAAAAATATCTGTTTACTTTTTCGTCCTTTAGAAGATTACCCCTTAGGGAAATCAGCTATTGAGGTTGTACTCAAGACGCGATTATCGAAAAATTACCTCAAATGCCCATTGATACTACCAAGGAGATGAAGAAAATTATATCCGCTCAAAACTGTTTATACATATATATGTCTGTTAACGCTCTATCGGTCGTAATTATTAATTGATATTTACAAAAGCCGATATTTAACAAGTTCGTTAATTAACTTCTTTATTCCATACATGACATTTTCTGAAGGGTTCGTTATACCACCACTAAGACAAGGCCTCTTTTCACCATAAGATAAACTTATAGATTCCACATTGAATGTTACGTTTGCCGAAATAGTATAGACTATTGCCGAATTCTGTGTCGGTACGACGTTGACAACTTGCCCCTAGTGAAAGCATCAGAGGGCAGTTGAATTTCGACAGAGCATATCAAATAAAGCATAAAAGCGGTGAATTTAACTTAGGGCAGTGAGAGAGTGTTGACATCTCGCAGTTGTCACGAGAAGATGTGTTTTGAAATATATGTGGAATTTTGGAAGAACCGTTCAGATGTATTGATACAATTTTGATGTATAATACATTTTTCAATATTATTTCTAATGATTTATTTATTGCTAAGGGCTTTAGTTTTCTCTGAGCCCGTAGCATCTTCCAAATTAGTTAATCGTTCAGAGTGGTCTCTACTTTGCGTTCTCGAATCATCAACCTACATTTGCCTGGGCCTGCCTCTCACCTTAACCTCCATCCGGCGCACAGCTAATACATTTTTTCTCGACAGCCTGTTGGGGCTTCACTCTAATTATGTCACCTGAACATCCTACCGAAGGCCACAGGTATTCCTTGGCTGGCCATGCAACTCCCAAAGTCTTGGCCATCTTCTAAGATTCTGTCTACTGACATTTTATCAGCTCCAAATGCCGTTAAAAAGACACATTTCAGCTGATTTCCCTTAATGGATGTCTGATATTAAGGTTGTACTCATGATGGGTTTTCGAGACATTTATTTAAAAATCAATTGATTCCACCCCGGGGATGCCGAATATGTGGTATATTTAATTGTTTTGTGGAAAAATAAACATAAATTTCGTTAATGCCCGAAACCGGACTAGTGGAAGAGGGGGTGGGGTGGTAAGAGGGATAATTCCGAAAATCGAAATATCTCTGTTTCGATATTAACCGGAATATTTGGACTTTTTAGTTTTCGGCTTTCAGTAAACTCCCACTCCAACTCATATATATGTCATATTGACTACATATAAGTAATTATATCATGGAACACTTCATTCCAAGGTTAAATACCAAAGATGGTTTTAATTGAACATTTACTTTGTGAGATGTCATCACTTAAGATTTTTGTTTTTTACACAATTTTACCTATAACATACTCGATATATATAACCGTTTTGGTCAATACTAAAGATTGTATTTGTAATTGGCTGGAATTGGAATTAAAAAATTAAAAATATTTCAGGTATGATTAGTCGGATAATAATATGTTATGGCGATTTCTTGTTAAGTTGTTGATGCTCAACAATTATTTTAAGTTTAAGTTATTAATAGTTTCTTGTTTTCTGTTGTTCTACTCATAAGTTTGGTGAGTTGCACCAGCACTTGAGAAATCTGCTTAGTTTACGCAGCCCCTGCGTGACGGACTTTTTTATGTTAATAATGGGATGCATATAGACATTTTTTATGGTAGCATAACATGTATGTCACTTGTAAGGAAATTGCAAGCATATTCCCTTACATATTAATATGTAACTTTTCAAAACGCTACCCACAGCTTTTCACAGACCTAAGTCACACCGTTTTTCAAGAAATAGGTATCGATTTGTTCTTTATAATAATTTTTTCCTTTGAAGAACAATAAGATATAAAATACCTCAAACACACGCCAACTTACGCACTTCCAAACTGTTTTATTTTGATCTTCTCTTTCCACGAACTAAATACGGTATCTCACTTTGGGCTTTTGTATATCAGTTTCCCGTTTCATTGTGTACCGAAAAAAAACTCGATAGTACACCGAGTTAAACTCGTATGATACAAATTAGTTTTAAATAAAAGAACACAAAAACATACATAAGAATGAAGCATTAGATCTCCAAGGTTCCTATTCATCAATCGCCTGAAAATGTAAGTTGTTGAGAATACCAGACTTTAAAAAGACATAGGTATTTTAATTTCTAAGATATCTTACTGCCGATTTCTGATTCTTAAATACAATTTTTGAGGACCTCGAAAGAGCGTTATAAAAAATATATGCCATCTGCAGACCATGAAATTTGGACTCGTGTCGACCGTCCATGGCGTGTCAAAGTTGAAGAATAATGTTCCACGATGAAAATAGAGAAGGAGACCTACAACTATTTCTCCTGATATTTTTTTTTATTCTATAAGCGAGTGTCCATCCAGCAGACGTCACAATAGACGAGACGAACTTGTACTCACGAGACTTAAGACAGGACTCTCATTTAACAAATACCTCATAACCACATATAAATTATATATATATATATATATATATATATATATATATATATATATATATATATATCTATATATAAATGACTGTTAAATCTCCAGCGGTCGTTAATTTTTTTTTTATCGTTACCAAATTTATATGCGATATTTAATCGTTTCATGTAAAAAGAAAGATCAAGTTTGTTAATGGCTGTGGGAAGAAGGGGGGGGGTAGAGGAACGAAGACTTGTACATAACCAATCTTATTGAAAATTAAATTACCTGTAAATGTTGTACATATTTTCCCTGTGAATATTAACCAAGATATTCGGAATTTCTTAATTTTCGACTCTCATCAAACCCCTCCTCCTTACTCGTGTTATGTTACTTATATGCTGTTATATCATGGACAACTTTATTCACAGGTTATATACCATACATGGTTTCCATTGAATATTTGCTTTGTGAGATACATGAGAACATGTTGTTATGACGTCATCAAGTAAGACTTTTGTTCTTTACACGAAAATATTAATTTTATCTATTCCATACTAGATATATAAACGTTTCATCCAACACTAAAGATCGAATACATGGGATCGTTTAAGTATTGACTGTGTACAATTCTTGTTCTACGCATTTTTTCGTAACTCTACTCATCTGTTTTTTACATACAAATAGATTTGGTGAGATGAGGTATACAAGTTTGCTATACATGCGCGTGGGAAATCTGTTTAGCTAACGCAGACCCTGCGTGGCGGATGTTTTGGATGATGGATTTTTGATTACTCATCATCTTTTACTACAGACCTAGTTTACCTTCCATTCCAGATATATGTTTTATATATATATATATATATATATATATATAGATATATATATATAGATAAAAATTGTACCCTCTGTCTGTACATTGATTTTTTTCGCGAAATTTCACGATAACCATTCATTTCACATGTCATAAACACCATAACTGCATTTTGTTATGAAACTTGGTATGTATATTATTACTAGCCCAGCTTAGACTATATTAATATTCTCTGAGAGGAACAGGAGTGGGGGTTATATATACGCTTGAAATTAAAAATAGCGATATTTCGTTTCCTATTAGGTTTTCGGCAAGTGTGAACATAATAAAAGTGGTTTATTTTGTTATTTAGAGCAACTTTTGTTATATATTCTTAGAGTAACTATGTTATATTCTTCTTTTGTCGTATAACAAAATATAAACGAGATATATACTAAAAACAAAAGCGTGGGCGACCAATTTTATTGGGCAACCACGATTAAATCGAACTTAACAAAACTCGGTATGTGTATTAGCACTGACGCCTTAATTATCATAAGCCATAGCAACATTTCTAGGAATGGGCCAGAGTGGGGGTTATAGGGGAGGCATGAATTTAAAAATAGCAGTATTTCGTTTTCTATTGGTTTTTCGGGAAATATGCACATGACAAAAATTGTTTATTGTGTTATTTAGAGTAACTTTTGCTATATTCACTTTTGTCGTATAACAAAGTATAAACGAGATATATACTAAAAACTAAAGCGGGAGCAACCAATTTTATTGGGCAATAACGATTGAATCGAACTTAACAAAACTCGGTATGTCAATTAGCATTAATTATTCCATGATTATAAGCTATATTAAAATTTTTAGGTTCGAACGGGAGTGGGGGTTATAAGGGAGGTCTGAAATAAAAATTCCCGATATTTCATTGTCTATTTGTTCTTCGACAAACGTGCACAAACAAAAGTTGTTTACTTTGTTATTTAGAGTAACTTTTGTTTTATACATTTTTTGGGAACAATGTATGAAGCAAGTAATTTGCGTAGAAATATTGATACGCTCAACAATTCTTTCCAATATGAACTACCAGGTACCTCACCTGGAAAAATTAATTCAAATCTATGTTAATATTTTGTCCTTAATAATTCTAATCTATGCATAATGCACAGGAGACGGGAAATATGACGACAATATGGAGGACAGCGATGTCTTACATAAAAAAATAATCTTATTATTAACAAATCCACAGCAACGATGATTATAAACACTGGGACGAGTAAATGTCAAAATATTGTGGAAAGTAAAGCCTTGCCAAAAAATACCATCGCCATTCAGCACCAAATGAATTCCCGGGAGAAGCCGGATATCTGAGCTAGTATATATATATATATATATATATATATATATATATATATATATATATAGAGAGAGAGAGAGAGAGAGAGAGATAGCCAGCAGAGCCCGAGAGAAAGGTAGCAGGATTAGAATGTATAGCAGGTTGAGCAATGTTTGTCCATGGCAGAAGAAAGGCTGATATACAGTCTACTCTGAATTATATCACCTCTCCTTACATTCTATATTTATACTTATCATAATTGTTTCACAATCTTTTAATACTCAGTTTGATTACGTCTGCATAACAACTGTTGTTATTTTTATTTTTTACATGGTCACGACGAGCTGAAAGCAGAGTTTCTTAATCGACGTTTCTTGGTTTCCGGCTTAAAGCCGTGATCCATGAAGGTAGCAAGAACATAGAATATAATATGAAATAATAAAAGTGGCACACAATTTAGAAATTGGATACACAAATATTGTTGAAACTCATTTTCATCCCCTGCATTTGCTTCTTGGCCCAAGCAACAACTTCCACAGCTCAACCTATTTGCGGAAGAATGAAGTCCGAGAAGAGTGTAGCCAGCGCGCACCAATTAAAGACGTCATCCGCCGTCCACTCGCCTATACGTTGACTGGCGGGACTGGGAACCTCGCTGCCAGCAGGTGGCTGATAGGAGACGGAAAGAAGACCCCGGGAACAAGATGGAAACCTAGGCGGGCAGACAATGCTATAGGGCCTATTGGGCGATCTCGCTGAGAGGTGGGGGGACGGAGGAGAGAATTACGGATAAAATGAATGTATAAAGTACTCGCCTTTAACCCTCGGTCGGGAGCGTCAAGAATATTCCGCCATCGGGCGCGTGTATCTCAGAGATACAACCTCAACCGTTTTTACGGAAATACAGTTTTTTAATATATATTTTGCACTAAAATGTTCAGCGTATGATTAGAAACCATAACAGAGGAAGTATTTGTTTGAAAGAAGTAAATACTTTTTAAAATTGACAAGTATTATAATATAAAGAAACGGTGGACGATAATTTTTAAAATATAATTAAAAAACACAAATATCAAAAGGAATTGTTTAAATGCACATGCCTTTATTATACATATTTCATTTCAGTTTTTGAACAATATAAAAATATATCTTAATATAACTTCAATTAAAAATAAGTAGCACGAAATCACTTTTAGATAAGATTTAATGAAAAACATCAACAAATTTTAAAAATACCAGTTTAATTGTTATTTCTTTTGCAGAGCTGTATTACAATTAGGACAAAGCATGGAACTATGTTGTTAACAAATTTTGTTTTTGCAAATCTCACAAAAGTAATTAGTACACCTACATTTATTTTCAGTTTTGTTTGGTTCACATCATTTTCTTTGTTCGTTGTAGTGGAGGGACTTTTTTTTTTATGCTGTTCTGTACTTGAGTTCAATGTATGGTCCAATGAGTCTCTGTACTCTTATGAGTCTGTGTAGTCTTAAAGTTTCGGCCTTAGTTCGGTTGGTAAACGTCTACTATTGTCACTGCGTCGTGCAATATGTCCTTGTGCAAGTTCTTTTGAAAGCTCATGTTTGAGCAAAATAATAGAATAATAGGTTTATATGATTCCATTTAATAAAGAGAAACTTAATTGATGTACATATTTATGAAATACAGATTTCAAAAAAACTTACGAGATCGGGCGCGTGGTATCTAGGAGATACAATTTAATGACAGGTGAAACACGACTCCGTTAAACACAGTGACACAACATACCTTGAGGGGGAGTTCTCTAAAACACATTACTCGAAGCACTGCAACACCACTCTATGCTAGGAGGTGTGGCAAATATTTTTCTAGAAATGTGTATCTGAGAGATACACGCGCCCGACGGAGGGTTAAAATCATAAACTTCAAGCCCCACGTATAGAAGCCAACCATTACCAGTCCCCTACGTAAAAAGTCCATACAACCGATTTCATCAGATGCAGAGAAGTCCCAAAAAGAACATCATCATATCCATTATCAGCCCCAAGCATATACAAACTAACACTACATGACCCAACAACAGGCTTTCCTTAATATATACTGGCTCTGGTGTCACAACTGTAGTCTACTTTTTTACCCTATACAACAGTCCACTCGTCGCAAACTGGGCGAAGGTGTCTCTCCCTACCCTATTTCATGGGAAGCCCCATCGAACCACGAACACAACCATTGAGTGGCATGGTCAGGTGAAAAGCTGTACCAATAAGCATTGGCTAGGGTTTAGTATCCATTAGCTTACTGTGAAATTTATGAGATCTGTTGTGCTAAATCACAATACATCTTACTTTTTTTAGATAACTAGTGGGTGGATCTCAATCACTCTTGCTAAAACCCACTCCTGGGCCCACCCATACCCATATGACCCTCTCATTCCGTATAACTAATTGTCCTTCCACCAGGTTTTCCAATTGGATTTTAGAGTTAATATGTTTTGTCGAAAATCAGGTAAATCTCCCTCTAAAGGTGGCTTAGGCTTGGATCTGGATTTAAAACAGGTTATGTCATCGAAGTATTCGTTTTCTGTCAAGGCTTCGTAAGGAAGGTACCCAGAATTTACGGTTGATCGGAGATTGTACAAGTTGTTGACTCCCTTTAAAAGTGCTATGTAGTAATGCTCTCTGATTAGTTTGGCGAAGTGAGTCTTCCTGGATTAGCAAATCATATTTGGCCGAGTAGGAAATCGGTGGGTTCTTCAAACGTCCCTTCACCCTGCATGTTCTGTCGTTCCACATAAATGGCATGAGCTTGGCTAAGGGTCCCTTAAGAGTCTGGTAGTCTTGAAGGGCTGTAAAAAACCTGAGGAAAATGAGTTAAGGAACTCTGCAAATGCAAAGGTTTTTAAAGAGCGTGGGCTATCATCTTCTCCAGATTGAGAATTCTTTTAACGAATAAATTGAATAAAACGGAGACAATGGGCGAATACTCTGACAAATTTAGAATAAGTGAGTATTAAGTTCTTCTAGTAGGTGATTGGGGTCTTCATTAGTCAGAAAGACTCAATTCTAGAGGTTACTCTGGAAGTTGGATTCTTTTATTTGGTACCCAACATCCAGAACGCTACAATTGTTTTTTTTTGAGAGAGAGAGAGAGAGAGAGAGAGAGAGAGAGAGAGAGAGAGAGAGAGAGAGAGAGAGAGAGAGAGAGAGAGAGAGAGAGAGAGAGAGAGAGGGAGAGGGAGAGGGAGAGGGAGAGAGGGAGAGGGGGAGAGCGAGGGGGAGAGAGAGAGAGAGAGAGGGAGAGAGAGAGAGGGAGAGGGAGAGAGAGAGAGAGAGAGGGAGAGAGAGAGAGAGAGAGAGAGAGAGAGAGAGAGAGAGAGAGAGAGAGAGAGAGAGAGAGAGAGAGAGAGAGAGAGAGTGAGAGTGAGAGAGAGAGAGAGAGAGAGAGAGAGAGAGAGAGAGAGAGAGAGAGAGAGAAGAGAGAGAGAAGACACAGAGAAGAGAGAGAGAGAGAGAGAGAGATAGAGAAGAGAGAGAGAGAGAGAGAGAGAGAGAGAGAGAAGAGAGAGAGAAGAGAGAGAGAGAGAGAGAGAGAGAGAGCGAGTGAGAGGGACAGAGAGAGAGAGAGAGAGAGAGAGAGAGAGAGAGAGAGGAGAGAAGAGAGAGAGAGAGAGAGAGAGAGAGAGAGAGAGAGAGAGAGAGAGAGAGAGAGAGAGAGAGAGAGAGAGAGAGAGAGAGAGAGAGAGAGAGAGAGAGAGAGAGAGAGAGAGAGAGAGAGAGAGAGAGAGAGAGAGAGAGAGAGAGACCTAGTATGTAACTATACGCCAATCACTAGCTACAAGTGGCAGTATTACTTTGTGAAGTAGATTATGAATGTCCGTAAGGCTGAAACCAATTAAAGTGATTGACAAATCTCTACCAGATTTGTAACAGTTTCATAACCCGGTGAATGGTACACCTGCTAATAATTAAACATTCCACTTTCAACTATGGAAAAAAAAAATCAAATTATCTGTCAATTATGGTAGGCTTAGAAAGCTAGTTAGATAGTTATAAAGCTTCTAAACACACAACTTCAGCCCACTCTGCATCCAACTGCAGCTCAGCAAGAATGTCCGCAGGTTGAGTTCCTGTGAATGGAGTCTAGAGGTACGCACTTCCTGGCCAATGTATGTGAAATGTATAAGCAATAATAAAGCAATTTAACATTAACATTTAGTACATTAGTCATTGGTAGCATAATAAGGTAATATCATTGTTTCTTTAGATCAGGATCAATAAAAAGGCCTTGTCCTCTATAAGTACTTTAATATATGCAGAGTGCACTTTCACAGATCCCCCTTCTGGTTTAATAAATAGAAGATCATTAACTAGTAATTTGTTAGTTTTTAACTTTGATTGTTTATGGATTTTTAACTTTTTATCTTTCTGACTTCCTCGGTTTTTATATTTGTTGGTTGATTATTTTTTTATTTTGTTTTTATCCTTGACATGTTTGTTTTACATGGTTTTATGACTATTTTCTATTCTGTTGACCATGCTATGTTTGTTATTATGGCACTGATGATGAAGCTCAAAGTGCACTCTGCATAAGTTGAAACACTAGTAGAGGGCGAGGCATTTTTATAGGTCAAGAACTATGGTTCCTCTTCAGTCCAGATCCCGGTAAAAAAATTTCTTTAGTACATTTTATAGCAGTATATTAATATTCAACAGGTATTGCATTTTTACTTTTCTCTGTCTGAAAGAATTCAAAAATGATGAATTTATATGCAGTTTATTATTGTAGTGGTTATCATTTAATAATATCACCTTGTTACGTTTCAAATTTTTAACAGACTCACGCTTTTGCCACTGATCCCAGTAAACTAGTTCCATTTGCATATCAGATGATTAGCGGCTTAATCAATCGATTTCGGCTTTTTAATGTGCCGCGTCTGGCTAGTGGCCATAATGACTCATTATCAATGCAGCTCAAGATACAACACTAAACCAAGAATTCTCTCTCGTACCAATCTCATACATTAAAAAGTCCGTCACGCAGGGGCTGCGTAAACTAAGCAGATTTCCCACGTAAAGTTATACAATAGAGAAATCTCCATACGAGTGCCGATCAGTTACAGGCACGGCCGAACTAGCTTTTGGCGGAAACCATAGCTCGTCCGTTACACTTTTAAAAATGCAAATATCTCGGTTAATATTCAAGATAGAGAATAAACGTATCTAACAATATTTATAGTAAATTTAATTTGCAATAAGATTGGTTCTATACAATTTTTCGATCCGACGTATAGTAACTGAGATATTTCGAAAATCCCCCCCTCTACCCCCCTCCTCCCACTGGTCCGATTTCAGCCGTTAACGAACTCGATCTTCCTTTTTACATCAAACGATTAAATACCGAGTTTGGTGACGATTAAACAAAAATTGCGACCACTAGAGTGTTAACAGACAAATATATATATACATATAGTTTTGAACGGACCTAATTTTCGTCATCTCCTGGGTAGGATCGATGGACATTTGAAGAAATTTTTCGAAAATCGCGTCATGAGTACGACCTCAATAGCGGATTTCCCTTAAGGGAAATCTGCTAAAAAAACATACGTACCGACACAATACATAAATGGGACAGAGAATGGGCGAAATTTAATCAGTCTTACAGCTTACACCTATACATACCAAATATAACTCACAAAAGATACAACATAATTAAGAGTCACCATCACAAATGCACTCAATTTCTAACGGAACATGGACAGGCAGGGCATTATTTAACAAGATTCAAAATTCATGACAATGAGAAATGTAGTTCCGACACATAGACATCCTAAACCTATGACTGCTCAACTTTTGACAGAAATAGGTCAAATCTAATAATGAAGATAACTTTAAAAGGAGGTAATTAGCCAGAACCAACCCATATATTATTTAATAAATGTAATAATGACCTCATAAAGTTTATCAAAAGTGTAGATATGGGTGTAGCAAAACATATTAGAATTTAGCGTTGATTAAAAGAGAAATGAACATTATAATTCAATATAATTTAACTTAACATAGATTCGCAGGTTAAATAAGTGCAAAATCGTAACATCAGTCAAGCTTAGCTTTACATTTCTTATTTTGTAATAATTTTGGTTATGTCGAAATTTTAGTTTTGCTCTATTATCTCCTTTTCTTTTAATTTGTTATAATAATTCATTAAATTGTGAATTTTGTAAAATCAACTTATATAAACTTAACCGTACATGTAATATGGCATGGAAATGGAACATGCACTCAAATTAATGATTTTTCATAGAACTGCTATAAGAAAAAGAATAAAAAGTCCGTCACGCAGGACCTGCGTATATTTCCCTCGAGCTGGTTTAACAAACCAAACTTATGGCTAGAAGGGAGGGGGGGGGGGCTTACAGCCGACAGAAAACATGAAAGTAGGAATAACGTGTTAATACTGCTATTATGTGATATTTTGCATTTTCGAAATACCCCCTCTGAACTCTTACTATTCCAAATTCAATTTCAGTACTTAATATGGCTGTAGTTAATATGAAATATGACATGAGTAGGAGTGGGGGTTTACTGAAAGGCGAAAACTACAAAATCCAAATATCTCGGTTAATATTCATGATGCAGAAACCAAATAGAACGAAATTTATAGCAAATTAAGTTAGCAATAAGATAATATAAGATAAGATAGCATTTTTCCCATGTATTATAACGGAAATATTTTGAATTTTCAGAATCCCCCCTCCCACAGGTCCGATTTCAGTCATTAAAGAATTTTATCTTTATTTTTACATAAAACGTTAAAATGTGGAGGTTGGTAATGATCAAGCAAAAATTGTAACCGTTAGACCGTTAACAGACAATTATATATATACATATATATCCTCAACGGACCTCATCTGAGTCATCTCCTTGGTAGGGTCGATGGACATTTGAAGAAATTTGCCGAAAATCGCGTCATGAGCACGACCCCAATAGTTGATTTCCCATAAAAGAAATCGGCTAAAAAAAAATTCCCAACATTGAGATCGCGAGACCACTGCCAGATTGGATCACACTACTGTTTTCCACAGTCGTGACTGTTCACTCGGCGAGTTGGAACAATGGTTATAATGATAAGCTATCGACCTGACTACTGTTATCCGGGCATCAGGCTCTGTTGCCGGTTTGGCATAGAGGTAGAAAAAGTTGGGTGAGAAAAGATTACTCCTTTGATGAACATCTCATGACGTAATGATTATCTAAATGACAATTATTATTTGGAGTAATCATTATTGAATTCTTTAATCATCTCTGTGAAGTTTATAGTAATTTGGCTAAGATCATTCATAAACCTCATATTTTAACAATACCAATAATATTGAATTTTGTCGTTATCATTTTGCACAAAGTAATACATTTGTCATAGGTAGAAGTATGAAGAGCAGAAGAGGTATGGAAGAGAAGAAGAGGCAGACGATGAAGGAGATGGACAGACGAATATTAAAGGAATGGAGGTTTTATCAGGTTTACATGACCTTAGACACTAGAAGGAAAATATAACCTCATCACCAAATTTCCCTTAAGGAAAATCTGCTAACACAGCCATCTCCAATAATAGGTATGGCCAGTCATAAAACTTTAGGGGAGTTCATATATATCTGTGTGTTTATATACAAGCATACCAAAGGAAAAAAAAATATTTTCAGAAATGTTAGGTTTTAATTATTCTTTATTTTATTCTTATTAAATAAATGTTAATTATTAGCACACTTCCCCATCAAGGGAAATCAGCTAGTGAGGTTGTACTCATTAGGCGATTTTCTAAAAAGTTCCTCAAACTTCATTTGATTCTATTTAGTAGTAGAAAAGTCCGTCACGCAGGGTCTGCGTTAACTAAGCAGATTTCTCACGCTAAGGTTTACAATAGATAAATATAGATACAGGTAATACAGCCGTAAATGCTCAGTAAATGTACAATACAATGCTGAATTGTAAACAAACAGGCAAGCCAGCCTCGTAGCGCTGCATAGATAGACCGGAATAACAAACAATTAAGGAAATATATCTGAATATAACATATTAATTTAATTGAAAAAATTTTACTAAAGCTAGTGATGTGATTTTTAATCAATCAGACAACAACAGACAACAAAAGAAGGAGGGGGGATCAAAAGAACATATTTGCATATATGCATATAGTAGAAGTGCGGGTTTACTGAAGGCTAAAAAATACAAATATCTCGAATAATATTCAAGATAGAGAATAAATGTATATACCATTATTTATAGTGCATTTAATTTTCAATAAGATCGATTTTATACACTTTTTGATCCGACTTATTGTAACGGAGATATTTCAAATTTTCAAAATTCTCCCCCTTTGAACCCCCCTCCCCCTTGCCCGATTTTAGCCGTTAACGAAATTTTTTTTACATAAAGCAATTAAATATTGAGTTTGGTAACGATTAAACAAAAATTGCGACCGCCAGAGCGGTAACAAGACATATATATACATACAGTTTTGAACGGACCTCATTTTCGTCGTCTCCTGGGTAGGATCGATGGACATTTGAAGAAAAAGTACGAAAATTCCGTCATGAGTACAACCTCAATAGCTGATTTCCCTTAAGGGAAATCTGTTATAATGAGGTTATTCATATATTTATCAGATACCACTTTACAACGAAGTTTAAATCAACCTAGATAGATTGTATCACAGATGTAATCTTATGAAGCCATTGATGTCCTACAACTGTTGCTCTATACAAACGTCCATTCATAGTTCATATTTTAGGAGTCATTCGTATTTTCTTGTTTACCTGTAAAACCCCACTTCTACTCATTGGATTTCGACTCCGAAATAGAGAATCTACGGTGACAAAGATAAGTCGTATGTTATTTCAACATTATTTTTTTATTATTATTTACTTGAGATGCCGCTACAACGGCGATGCATCTATTGACATGTTGTTATATCAACAGGTGGAAAATCTGCTAAGTTTTCGAAGCCCGGGCTGCTTGACGGACTTTAAAAGTATGCAGATATAGTATATACGGACTATTGCTTGCTTCAGACAACTTGCTTAAATCCGTAGAGTTTATTATTGTTCGGTATTTTTAGAGTAAGGTTGTGAAGTTACCATTGTTTAAACGCGCCCCCCGGTCATCGGTGTAGTTTATATTGTACATAGTTTACATTATTTTTAGCAAATGCTTGTTGTTTGTATGTTTTCTTTGTTTGTTTTTAGTTAAGGGGCATTCAAATCATTGTCTAATATTAACTAAAAAGTAACTCAATTATACTCTTTAACTTGGTTTATTTATATAGCAACATTGGTGGGAGTTAGCTGCTCTCTGTGCCAGAAACACCTTTTTTACCGATTATGGAACACCTTCGTCAATAGATCGGTCCTCCCAGATTTGCACGCATCCGAAACAGACTATGGGACTGGAATTGCTGCAGTGGAAGGAGACAATACTGCGCACAAAAACTACATGACTACAATACAATATACACGGCAGAATTACAGGCTATACTCTAAGGACTAACGAACATCACAACTACTAAAAGAGACATAGTCATTTGTACACACTCATTAAGTTCAATAAAGTCACTTGAAGACATATACTTCACTAATCGCCTTATTATTGAAACTTTTTACAATATACATAGACTAAAAAAACACATTACTATTTATTGGTCTCCGGCCATGTGGGCATATCTCAAAGTGATATAGTAGACAAAGCAGCCAAACAATCAACTGAACTTGAACAAATAGATTTTTTGGACATACCTCACACCAAGACGCTTTCTCTCAGATAAGAAAACTCGTGACTAATGACTGGAATAATTTATGGTATAACACTGACAGTAAACTTAGAGAAATCAAATCAAACACGCTCAACTGGACTTCAAGTAATAGACACTCTAGAAGAGAAGAAATTGTACTTACACGCACATGACACACTAGACTAACACATTCATATCTAATGAGCAGACAAGATGAACCTATATGTCGCTACTGCAACAGAACGCTGTAAAACACATACTAACTGACTGCACACAAATGAAAAAGTACCTATGGCCCACAAATGTATGCGAACTACTGGCCGACAGTAGCCAATTTATAGAAGATGTTTTTAAGTATTTGAGAAATATTGGGTTATTTGATGAAAAATAAAAGCTATTATTTACGATTATGAAAGTTGTATATAGCAAGTACGTGGAATATAAGTTTTGCCTCCTCCCAGTTATACTATTCCTTTTAGTTTTTCTTTTAATATTTTTTTTATTATTATTTTTTGTTGTTGTTTTATTTTTACTTTTTTTCCATCATGTTGTCAATATACTAACAATTTATATTTAGTTTTGTCCATCATATTTATTAAGTACATTTGAAAATTTTATCTGTGTAAAAATTTTAATGTCTACTTAATTATGTAAAATTAAACTCAAACATGTTAAAAGATGAATCGTCATTGTAGTGGCATCTTCAATAAATAAATAAATAAATATGTGTCCCAGGTTAACATCATCCATGGTGATCTTCTGGGGCCTTCCGTTGGCGTTGCTAGTGTTATTATTTCTGTGTACTACATTCAATCCTTTATGGTTGAGTCCACATATTCATGTCCAGGAACTCATTTCCTGAATGGCTAGTTGCCACGACTTAATAAATTATTTGAATTAATTAATAAATAATCTATATACATAAAACTCTAAGATTTGTCAGATTTCCTTTTTAAATTCGGTGGGGATTAATTGTGTATACGTTTCAGACGATACTAAGAACATTGACATCAAAATTTAAAATCTTGTCTGTCTGTCGACACGTTGTTGTTACTCAATCTCTCCAAAACGACTAGTTTTTTCTTTGATTTTTTATAGTAGTTTGTCAATTATCCCAAGGTCCCCATAGGCCCTATGAGAATCTGAATTTTCAACTCGGAGTGATGGTTACTTCGACGAGGAAGTACTTATTGGTCAATATTTTCGGTATCGTTGTTTTATCGAACATATGAATAGAACGAATTTGTGTTTAAACAACGATATTAGTCCTAAATCGTTAATTACTTTTATTGCATGGATTTTGGAATTTTTACTTCGGCCTTCCGCACGCCAAAGTTTTTCCGTGTTTCCAGAAAACGCCTGAATAAAATTTGAAAATTGTTTTTATAGGTATTAAGTAACTGAGTTTTTTAATATGAATTATTTGATGTTTTACTCCCCATACGTTGATTCTTTTCACCTCAAACATTCTTCAATCGTATTAGAAAATAATGCGTAAACAAAATCATATGTTTTTTCCAGGCGTTATGATAATACAGTCGTGTTATTTCAACACGCCAAGTGAGTTAAATCGTTGGTTTTAAGTCACAAGGTAAACCTAGAGTGGCGAGTTCGATACCCGCCTGGGCAGAGGAATGGCGTTCTCATTAAATGAAATCCTTAGTCCTACCCTGGCTAGAAAAGAGTGGTAACCTGAGATACCCCGTCCTGTAATTAGCCTAGTAGCATAAAGTGGACGTTAATAAATAAATAAAAAAAAAATACTTTGACGAGAAACTAGATTTATCTAACCATTTATCTACGTAAAATGGCGGGATAAAGTAGAATAAAATGTTCAGTTATATAAAAGCTATTATTAACTGCTATTGATATATTATTAATTAAATATACTTTTTGCGTCATGTCTAGATCACTTTTGTCCTTATATCACGGCACGGAAAAAGTGAGAGTGTAAATTGAAGACGATTTACATATTTATTCATTCTTATTTATTTGAACGAATTATCTTTCCGACCTTGGGCCGATAAAGCCTACCGTTGTTGTAAAAGTCTAATTTTTCTTGGCTGAAGGACACCTGCTGAGTGCCTATTTTCTTGGCTTTCTAAATGACCGATTGTCGACCTCCCCGAAGCACATTTGTTATGATTGCAGTTAAGATATGGACCTAACATTGAGTATTTCCCATCAGATCCCATTTCGAGCAGTTGCGCCACTGCTTACAAGAGTGGAATAAGTCGTTAAGCACTTAGAGCTCAAATTACTTTCAATTCTGTAAAATCACTTCAATTACTCCAGAGCACGCGCTCTACAGGCAGACTGGCAAAGTGACCCTCGGGCTAAACATTCTAATCCCCAGAGATGCAGTTTAGTGCATTCTATTATTATGTTGCATGTCCCTTTAGCGCCGTTAGAGGATAGAAATAAATACCTTAATTAAACAGTGAAACGTATTTTTTCTATTACTCTTACTCTATGAACGCTAAAATTAATAAAAGTCCGTCACGCAGGGGCTGCGTTAACTAAGCAGATTTCGCAAGTACGTCACGTTTTTGCATTTATCTCAAAAATAAAATGTTCAAAGAAAACAATATTTGGTATTTAAGGTTTAAATAAAATGTTTCATAACATAATAGAATATTGTTAATATGAGATAAGTAGGAGTGGGGGTTTACTAAAAACCGAAACCTAAAAATGCAAATATCTCAGTTAATAATCAAGATAGTGAAAAATGTACATAATAATCAACACAAGGATCAAAAAGGTCAAACACCTCCACTCTTAATACTTCTTTATTACAGGCAAAGTACTTTCGGGGCGAACCGTCCCATCATCAGTGCTCTGTGACACAACATTATACTTTCAAAAACATGTAATATATATGAATAAATAAATAAATGTAAAAGTCAACAAAGGTAGTCGAATATTAAAAAACATTTAAAAAAAGTTAAAATACAAACAAAAAAGGATATAAAACGCAATGCAACACTTATGACTAAAATATTACAAATAAATAAATATTAACAGCAATAAATAACAAAATAACAAGGAGATGGAGAGGACGATGGGCAGTACGAAGGTCAACCTTTTCCAGCATGCATCCTATCTTCTCGGAAAAGTTCCCTAGGTATGGGATGCAAAGTTGGCCCACCGGATTTCGAGTTTCTCTCTCGCCTTATTTCAACTCATCTTGGACCATCTTTGTGAATCGGCGTTCCATTACTTTATCTACCATTCTCTCATCGTACCCGTTGGCTCTTGCGATTAGTTTTATGTACGTAAACTCGTTTTGAAAATCTTCTTCTTCCAACGGGATACTCAGGAGTCGGTTTATCAAATACGTGATGCCTGAAGTTTTATATTGAGGATGGTGGTACGAATCAGCAGGGATCATGATGGCAGTGGCGGTAGGCTTCCTATAAATGTTGAAGGAGTGAGACGGCCCTTTCCTTGAAATAACCAAATCTGGGAAACTCAACTTCCCCTCATTCTCCATCTCCAAAGTAAACTTTAACTGCCTATGGCAACTGTTACGAGCTCTCCTAGATCTTAAAATTGCAAGGAAATGGAAAATAAAGACCTGGATGTTGGTACTGTAAATTGCATTCAACAACCCAGAGTAATTAATTGTATATGACCCGATTAGCCTAAGTTGCAAAAAGTGGACGTTAATAAATAATAATAATAAAAATAATAATTGTATATGATATCTCTGGAATATACTGGATGGTAGAGGAACCAATTGATCAGGATCAATAAGAAGGCCAAGTCCTCTACAGTTTTTTCTGAAAAACTGTAGAGGACTTGGCCTTCTTATTGATCCTGATTAATTGTATATGATTATGATGTGTAATAATAACATATGATTTTGTTTACGCATTATTTTCTAATACGATTGAAGAATGTTTGAGGTGAAAAGTATCAACTTATGGGGAGTAAAACATCAAATAGTTCATATAAACAATACTCAGTCACTTTATACCTATAGAAACAATATTTATATAACTGTAACTATAAATATATTTATTTATTTATTTATTCATATATATTACATGTTTTTGAAAGTATAAATGTTGTGTCACAGAGCACTGATGATGGGACGGTTCGCCCCGAAAGTACTTTGCCTGTAATAAAGAAGTATTAAGAGTGGAGGTGTTTGACCTTTTTGATCCTTCCGTTGATGATGGACCTCCACCAGCCAGCACAAATCCAGAGTACATAACAATGTTTATAGAAAATTGCATTTGCAATAAAATTGGTTCTATACAATTTTAGATCCGACGCATAATAACGGATATATTAAGAGTTTTCGAAATTCTCCCCTCTAAACCCCTCCTCTCCCTGGTCTGATTTCAGCCTTTAACGAACTTGATCTGGCCTTTTGTATAAAACAATCATATATCAAGTTTGGTAAAGATCACACAAAAATTGTGAGCGCTAGAGCGGTAAAAGAAATTTACACAATTTAATTTTATGCTGTATGTACTGGAAGAAGAAGACAACACATTTCAGATATTCAGATGCCCAAGGTACTCAAACCCTAGGCGCCAGGACGCACAGAAGTATTAACAATAAGTTGTTATACCAAGGAGCACTTTATCCTATGCTTAAATACCAAATATTGTTTTCAAAAAACCATTATACTTCAAGATACAAGCTCATTTGTTTGTGTGATAACGTCATCAATAAATATTTCCCTCTTTTTGCATCGAAAATGTTATTAGATCTGGAATAGTGGAGGGTTACAAGGAAAAAATCGAAATTTCAAAATATTTTAGTTATTATGAGACGGACCGTAAATTGTTGTAAAACCAATCTTATTTTACTGTTGATGATCAGTAATTTTTGTTGTATGAATTTCTTAGTAATTTAAGTATTAAGTGAGTTATTCGTACTTTCTTGTTTTCAGCCTTTGGTGACCCCCCCCCACCCCAAATACTCCTCAGGTTTTAGCAGATTTCCCTTAAGGGTCGTACTCATGATGCGATTTTCGAAAATTTTCTTCAAATGTCCATCGATCCTACCCAGGAGATGACGAAAATGAGGTCCGTCCAAAATTATATATATATATATATATATATATATATATATATATATATGTCTATTAACGCTCTAGCGGTCGCAATTTTTGTTTGATCGATACGAAACTCGATATTTAACCGTTTTATGTAAAAAGACAGATCAAGTTCATTAATGGCTGAAACCGGACCAGAGGGAGGGGGGGTATCTCCGTTATTATGCATCAGATCATAAACCGTACAGAACCATTCTTATTGCAAATTAAATTTACTATAAATATTGTTCTATACATTTATTCTGTATCTTGAATATTAACCGAGATATTTGCATTTGTATTCTGTGTGTCGTCGGCTATGTTCGGGAATTTCCGCCGAGAGCTCTGGCGGCCGTTTCCATAACTATTCGTCCCTCTTGAATAGGTTTAGAGATACCTTACCACTACAGGTGTTATTTGGCAGATTTAGCTATTGTAAAACTTCACATGAGAAATCTGCTTAGTTTACGCAGCCCCTGCGTGACGGATTTTTTAATATATTTTATACAGATTTAATACATTAGTGCAGTAAGAGGTTTAAAGAAGTTTACTCTCGAAAATAATGCACTTATTTCTATGCTTTTGATTGGGAGTTTGAAAGTATATACTTTTATTTTGTTTTATGATTATGTTTTAACATTATTTTTACTAATTAAGCTTGAGATTTATATTTCAAAAATTATTGTTAGGCAGAAATATGACTTTTAGGATTACCCCAAGTATACGTCATATATTATTAAATACCATTTATACTTACATAATACATTCGTTGTAAATTAAGCTTTAATTCTATGAATAAATTTAATAAAATTTATCAATTTAATAATTAAATATAATAAATTAGTTCTTTTTAACAATGTTAATAATAGCCACAATAATTCTACAAATATATAACATGTTCTTTTTTTAGCGGAATTCCCTTAAGCTATTGAGGTTGTACTCATGACGGACTTTTCGAAATTTTTCTTCAAATGTCCATCGATCCTACCTAGTAGATGACGAAAATGAGGTCCGTTCAAAACTGTATATATATATATATATATATATATATGTTAACGCTCTACCGGTCGCAATTTTTGTTTGATCGTTACCGAACTCGATATTTAGTCGTTTTATGTAAAAAGAAAGATCAAGTTCGTCAACGGCTGAAATCGGACCAGTGGGAAGGGGGGGGGGGTTAGACGGGAGGATTTTTGAAAATTCGAAATATCTCGTTATCGTCTATCGTTAATATACGTCGGATTGAAAAATTGTACAGAATCAATCTTTTTGCAAATTAAATTTACTATAACCATTGTTACATACATTTATTCTCTATCTTGAATATTCACCGAGATATTTGCATTTTTATTAACGCTGGGCGACTAACGGGCAAGTGACTTTCCCGCCAAAAGCTAGTTCGGCCTTTCCTTAACTGCTTAACTCTCGTGAAATTTCTCTATTGTAAAACATCACGTGGGAAATCTGCTTAGTTTACGCAGCCCCTGTGCGACGGACTTTTTTATTTATTGGCGTACTTTGAAGTAAGCTTTAGATTTATGAAATGCTTCATAAATGATGAGATATTTAATCCAACCCTAAAAAGACAATGTAACTGATCATAAATTATTTTTTTGAACAATATTTCTGAAAGAATACTTTGGAGTTTTATTTAATAATTGAACGTTTTTGATAGTATTCAACTTATGTATAGAAACATCCTTCAGGCAAGAAGCTCTTTAACTTATTTTTAAGCAGAAAATATTTTTCGACTGGAGTTAACACATTGGGGCAGTGATTATTTATTGAATTAATTAACGTGACTGGTCGAGAGACTTATTTCGAAACTTGTGGACTGGAAAGGCGTGTACCCGGAGCGAGCGTGTGGTGGGGGACCGACATATATAAACGGCTTCCAGATAAAGGCTAATCACAACACACCTTCTCCCGAGCGACATCTACAGTCAATCTCTCATCACTATGATCAAGGTGAGTACAGCTGTTGTATATTTAGAATTATCTGCCAATTATTCAATGCCATTTAATTGGGTGAATGAACTGGAAGGGTATCTTGGGTGCATAGGAGGGAGCTTGGAGGAATTGGAAATGGCGGAAAATATTAATGAAAAAATAAAGACATTTTTAGAGGCTCTCGAGAACCATTTAATCTCATTAGATATAGAAAGAGTCTTAAACAGCACATATAGCCAGCACTTCAGAAGAATTATCTCTCTTGGCAGAGGCGAGGAGTACCTGTACCAAAATTTGCCATTTTTTATGACCAAAGTGATATCTCAAATCCGTTTATTAGGTACAAAAAATCAAAGATTAATAGTTGGTAGGACAATTTACATATTCAACCCAGAAAAGCCATGCCCCCTTTGCGAAGATAGCCAAGACACCGTTTCGCACTTCATCCTTACATGCCCCGTTTTAGCAGAGAGAAGAAACCACCTCCTGAAAAGTTTCAACATTCCACAGCAATCCATGGATAATTTGTTTGACCTTATGGACAAGAATAAAATAAACTGCATATATGTTTTCATACGTAAAGGTCTTTACGTCAGAGGGAAAAAAATACAAACAATATAATAATTAAAATAAAATTAATGTCTTATGTTTTTTTTCTATAGTAATTAGTGTATATAGTTTTTGTTTTTTGTTATTATTTAAAAAAAGAATTCTCTGTTTATGTTTATATGAAATAAAGAAGAGGGTTGAACCCTTGCTATAAAATTGTTAAATTTTTATAAGCAATAAAAATATTCATTCATTCATTCATATTTATTGATCGTTAAACTAGAGTCAGGAGTAAAGAAATTCAAACAACGCGGCTACAGCAAACACTAACCCAAACATTAATATTTAAACCCTAAGCGTAAGATCTGCGCAAATTAAACGGATTATTTTTTAAGTAATAAGAAGTAAAAGGAAACAAGACATCAAATTTAAGATAGGCATGAGGAGTTCAGTAGCTCCTGTGAAAATCGTATTACTACAAACGGGTGTTCTCAGACGGCTGAAAATTAAAATATTTCTAACATCGTAGTAATATTCGAGTTTTAGAACAAACGTATAGAACAACAATTGTAGAAAATTAAATCTATGATTAGTTCCGTAGTCGTTTAATTTATAGCGACGTGCGTTGTGGTAATTCAAAAAGTCATATTTACACAAAACAATACATTTTGTGATATACAAATCTAAAGCTTAATTTAGAAAGATACAAGAAAATGGTTTGAAACGCCCAATGGGACATAATAAAAAAGGTTATCATATTCACGAGTAAATATCTTTTTTTTTCATGACTGAAAAACGTTTTATACAAAACATGAATACTATAGTTTTTTTTTTTCAATTATTAAATTAACCTACAAAATATTTGTATTAAAAATACCCCCAAAAAATAATTTATTATCAGGTTTTCACTATTTGGTGGAGACAAGTTGCTCATCATTTAAAAAGCATTTCATCCAATAATAAATCTAAAACTAATAGCAAATCATATCAATAAATCAAAAATGCTAGATTGATAGATCAAATAATTATATATATTAAATACCATTTATAATTATATAAAACGAATGTATTATATGTTTTTACATTACTTTAAAGTCCTGGTGAAAACTCTGGCTTTGCTCTTCACTTACATGTTTCGAATCCACCGGAAAGTAATCTAGTGGGCTGTTTAAAAATTGAACGTTCAGGCTTATCAAAAACTCAAAATATTTAATCTTCTTTAACATATTTGCTACAATAGAAACATTTTCTGGATGTATTTCATTTCCCAAAAAGTCTTAAACTACTTGCCTGAATGATACATGCCTCTTTCTCATTTGAATTCAATGTTAACGTCAAACTTCACTTTTCTAATGTCTGGTCCGACAAAGACGCCTTTTAGTTTAGCTTCTGAAAAGTGAGCAACTATTGGCAGAGATACTTGAAACATGATTCCTTTAGTCCTAACTTTGTATGGGAGCACGTTTTTGAACTTATGGACACTTTCTTTGGGGTGATTCAAAAATTCATATTTACACCAAAACAATACTTTTCGTGATACAAATCATAAGTACAAGAATCTACATGTTTTTTGCCCACAATGTCCTTCTCACCAGGTTTTAAAGACTCTCTCTCAGGCCAATTCGGCCAAATAGAATCACCAGTGCTACCAACGCCCTCTACATCCATTATACCTACTTTTTCACTTTTATTTAAGTTAAATAAAATTTGGTACATTCTGTATAAATCGGTTAATAAAATAAGTTCATTTACAAAATGTGAAAAAATGATGAGTGATAATACAGCTTTTTAGTATCATATTTGGATTCAGCACTCTAAAAAAAAGTCCGTCACGCAGGGGCTGCGTAAACTAAGCAGATTTCCCGCACGAAGGTTTACAATAGAGAAATCTGCCTAATAATAACAGTAGTAGTAACCTATTCTCACGAGGACGAATAGTTAGTGAAACGGCCACACTAGCGCTCGGCGGAAACTCCCGAACATAGCCGACCACATTCACAATACAAATGCAAATATCTTGGTTAATATTAAAGATACAGAATAAATGTATATAACAATATTTATAGTAAATTTAATTTCCAATAAGATTGGTTCTATTCAATTTTTCGATCCGTCGTATATTAACGGAGATAATTTTCAAAATCCCCCCCTCTAAACTCCCCTCCCACTGGTCCGATTTCAACCGTTATCGAATTTAATCTTCCTTTTTACATAAAACGATTAAATGCTGAGTTTGGTAACGATCAAACAAGAATTGCGACCGCTAGAGCATTAACAGACAAATATATATATATATATAGATATATAATTTTGAACGGACCTCATTTTCGTCATCTCCTGGGTAGGATCGATGGACATTTGAAGAAATTTTTCGAAACTCGCGTCATGAGTACGACCTCAATAGCTGATTTCCCTTAAGGGAAATCTGCTAATATATGAATTCGGTATTTCCAGTTTCCAAGTATTCTTCAGTGTTTGCCTGTGTTATTTTAACAACCGAAACGCTGTATAGTTTCATTCGATCTATCTTACAGTTTACTTTTTATGATTATTTTTTTTTTCAATTCCACTAATACATAAATCTTCGTACAGATCGTAGCAGTCCTTGCCCTGGCTAGCCTTGCTGCTGCCCAATATGGTGGCCATGGAGGTTACGGAGAACACCATGTTGATTACTACGTAAGTATTCCCAAATGAATGTCAATTTTATTTTACTTTTTGTGAATGAGAGTTATTTTTGAATTTTGCATATTTTCCGGACTATGATACAAAAGATCTCATACGAGTCGTTGAAAACTCCAGTTGATCAGTGAGATCTAAATCGTTTATGAATATACTAAAAAGGTCCGTCACTCAGGGGCCGCGTTAACTAGATACACTAGATAAACTAAGAAGATGTCCCTAAGAAAAATCTAGTTGGAAATAAAAAAAAGGAGGAATAAGTATTTGAATAAATAATAATAATAAACGAGTTGAAGTAGTGAAAATAAAAAAGTCCGTAATGCAGGGGCTGCGTTAAATAAGCAGATTTCCCACGTGCGTAACGTATTTCCATTCATTTCAAAACGTAAATTTTCAGTGAGAACGATATTTGGTATTTATGAAATGAAGTGATTCATAGTATAACCGCTTATCTATATATTTATATATATATATATATATATATATATATATATATATATATATATATAAAATTGTAACCTCTGTCTGTACATTGATTTTTTTTGCGAAATTTCACGATAACTTTTCGTTTCACATGTCATAGACACCATAACTGCATTTTGTTTCTTTCGTGTATGTTTGTTTGTTTGTTTGTTTGTTACCTTTTCCCACATAAACGGCTGAACCGAATTTTATGAAACTTGGTATGTATATTACTACTAGCCCAACTTAGACTTTAGGCTATACTAATATTCTCTGAGACGAACAGGAGTTTCCTATTGGTTTTTTGACAAATATAAACAAAGCAAAAGTTGTTTATTTTGTTATTTAAAGTAACTTTTGTTATATACACTTTTTTCGTATACCAAATTCTAAACGAGATATACGCTAAAACCTATAGCGGAAGTGAACAATTTTATTTGGGACAAAAGATCCTACCAAAATAAATAAAACTCGGTATGTGTATTAGCACTAACGCTTTCATTATAACAAGCCATACCATCATTTCTAGGGATGGGCAGGAGTGGGGGTTATAAGGAGTGCCTGAATTTAAAAATAGCGGTATTTCGTTTTCTATTCGTTTTTTGACAAATATAAACCAAAGTTGTTTATTTTGTTATTTAGAATAACTTTTGTGATATTCATTTTTGCCTTTTAACAAAGTATAAACGAGATATACACTATAAACTAAAGCGGGAGTCAACTATTTCATTGGGCGCTAACAATTAAACCTAACTTAAAAAAAACTTGGCATGTCAATTAGCATTAATTCTTCCATGATTATTAGCTATATTAAAATTTTTAGGTTAGAACGGGATTGGGGGTTATAAGGGAGGCCTGAAATAAAAATTCGTGATATTTCATTGTCTGATTGTTTTTCGACAAACAATCACATAACAAAAGTTATTTACTTTGATATTTAGATTAACTTTTGTTTTATACATTTCTCCAGGAACAATGTGTGGAGAAAGTAATTTGCGTAGAAATATTATATTATTGAAAAATTAATTCAAACTATTTTAATATTTTGTCCTTAATAACTGTAATCTATGCATAATGCACAGGAGACGGGAAATATGACAATTTGTAGGACAGTGAAAGCTTACATAAAAAATTAATTTTATTATTAGTAAATGCCAACAACGAGTATTAACCCTTAGCACTGGGACGGGTAAATGTCAAAATATTGTGCCTTAAATATTTACCTTGCCAAAAAAATACCATCACCATTCAGCCTCAAATAAATTCCCGGGCGAAGCCGGGTATCTGAGCTAGTTGTTAATATGACATAAGTAGGAATGGGGGTTTACTGAAGACCCAAAACTGAAAATTGCAAATATCTTGGTTAACAATCAACATAGTGAATAAACGTACCTAAGAACGTTTTAAGAACATTATATTTGCAATAAGAATGGCTCAATACAATATTTCGAGCCGACAATTAATAAAGGAAATTCTAAGATTTTATATATTCCCCCTCTTAACCCCTCTCCAACTGGACGGATTTCAGCCGTTAACGAACTCGATCTTTAGTTTTACATAAAAACGTTGAATATCGAGTTTGGTAAAGGTCAAATAAAAATATATAATTTTGAACGGATCTCATTTTCGTCATCTTCTGGGTTGGATCGACGGACATTTGAGGAAATTTATCAAAATTCCGATCATTGAAACGAACTCAATAGCTGATTTATCTTAAGGGAAATCTGCTGGTTAGAAATACTTCAACGACCGTTCAAGAATTTAAAGTCTGGTTAGTTTCCCTTAATCAATGGAAATTTGATAGTTATAGGAATTCTCCTTATTACCCTTAAGGGACCAGTGCGTTTTGAATTCCAAGTAAATCCAAATATTTTTGTTGAATAACGTTAGTCTTGTATTCACGAAGGGGCTCAGGTTTGGTAAAGCGTTGACCTTTATCTCACATGGTAATCCTAGAGTGGCGAGTTCGATTCTTGCCTGGGCAAAGGGAATTATTTAGTGACGAAATTCATTAAATAACGTCCTAAAATCCCACCCTGGCTAGAAAAGGGTGGTAACCTGTAGATAACCCGTCCCGATTAGCCTAAGTTGCAAAAAGTGGACGTTAATAAATAATAATATAAATTGTATTCACGAAGTTCCCACTTCGGAACGGTGCACACACAAGTGCGTGAGTTTTTGAAATACTTCAAGCGTCTCTTAAGTGATTGAGTAACCAAATGGCGGACGCACAGCCTGACAAGATTTCCAAATTCATCATTCCTGAATGCTTATGAACGCTTTATAATTTTTTTTTTTAACAACGAGATTATAATTTTTTTCAGGCACCACCTCACTACAAGTTCGAATACAGTGTTCACGACCCACACACCCACGACATCAAGAAGCAGGAGGAGACCAGGGAAGGTGACGTAGTCAAGGGATACTACAGCCTCCTTGAGCCCGACGGTACCACCAGAGAGGTCCACTACACAGCTGACAAACATAACGGGTTCAACGCTGTAGTCCACAGGTCCGGACACGCCTACCATCCACAGGTGGTACAACATGGTCACCACTACTGAGCCAACTACAGCTAAGGTCGACACGTCACTCGCATACCTGATTGTAAATAGAAAATAAACCCAACTCTTTTTTTTATTTTTTTACGAATAAAAAATGTAAATAACTACTGAATTTTATTATTTCTACATATCCTACTTCCCCTACTTCGGATCGAAAGGTCAGTGCACAATATGACTATGTCAGCTCTCAAAATAATATTTTTTTTTCATAATCTATGAGGTTTTGAACACAAGAAAATGTAGCAATACTGGCTAGAAAACAACAAATTTTTCCTCCTTTAAAATTTACTATTTATTTTCAACCCCAACGCATTTCGAGCATTGCAGCTCCTTATCAAGTCATTTTCTCAAAACAATTACAGATTACAAATTTACTTGTTCATTTTGAATACATTATATTAGCAATATATCTCATTATTATTTATTTACCTAATTTTGTTGTAAATGCTTAATTTGCATTTTAAAATTTTGTTTACTGATCGCACTGGCATGTATGGCAATTTTTAATTTCATTAAAATCACATCTATATTTGTTGTATTACAACAGGTCAATGGTTTAATGAAATACGAAATTTTCACACATACTAGAGAGTTCAGTAATACTTATTTATTATACAAGTGACGAAAGTAGATCATTTTACAAAAGTGAAACGTTTACCCACACGAGCGAAGCGAGTGTGGTAATTTCAAGAGAATTGTAAATTCTACTTTCGTCACGAGTGTAATATTGATTTTTTTCTGTAATCGTGTAATACATGATCAGATCTAACCAGAATATGAACAAAATTAGGATGTTGTGAAGATTATGGTATGTTGTTGGTAGGTTATAAGCATGGTTGTGAAAGGTTATAAGCATAGTTATAAAACAACTAGTGATGATTGTGAAGTAGTGCAGTTATAAACAAGTGCAGGTTATAAACAAAGAAAGTTATTATTATTATATTTAAATTTTAAAATATATTGATTGTTTCCACCAATAATTCATTCACATTTCAATTTATTTTGTTATAATAAATTCTTACAATGTTAAGAAACATTTAAAAGCATTTAATTTCCAACTTCAAATTATTTTTTAATTTATACTTATTACTAATTAAGAAGACAATTCACTTTCTTCACTCTATTGCAAAATGTTTCACTTTCTTCACTCATTTCAGTTTAGTAATGTTACCATTATTCAACGATTACAGAAAAACAAAATTTTACATTGCTAATTATGGAGATAAATCTATTTTTTATTTATTTATATAGGAGCCTTCGCAACGATTTGGCTCAAAGTTTAACAATATAAAATAAAAATAAAAATTAAAGAAAAATAAAAAAAATGTGAAACCAACAAATAATAAATTAAAAACTATTAATAAACAGAACAAATAAATTGAAGCACAATGAACAATTTAAAATCTTAAAAAAAAGATAAATTATGTTATTCCTTTGTAGTAGAACATTTAATTATCTGAAATGGTTCAAAATTATATTACATTTTTCACTGAATCGAAATCAAAAAAGTGTGAAGTTAAATTCTGTAAAACAAATTTAATTTTTAAGTTAATTTAGTATGTAGTCGATATGTGGTCTCCTGTCTGTAAGAATGTTGTAAGAAGCATGTTATTTCGAGTCTAAGTATTCCTGCAGTTAGTCAGTGTGTATTTAATGGTTCATGGCATGTTATGTATAGAGGTCTTTCTATTCCTGTCATGGGGTATGAGTGAGTTAAAAAACCTTTTTTTTCAATTTAGCAAGGGTAAAAAATTAGGATTTTATTCAGTGAGATGATAGTAATGAAAGTCATCTGTAGTATTCATTTACAGAATAAAATCATTTACAACCGAAGTTTTGAGAGTTACTAACCCCCATTGGGAACTTTCACTTTCCAACACCTACCTGCTAATGTTATTCAAATATATAAAATGATATATTCTGTTACCGAATCAAAGAAAAGGAATAAAAAAAAGGTGCTCCATCTGTAATGATTCTCAGTAATGAGTTTAAACACCGGTCATTATTTTGCAAAGTTAAGTAAAGATAATTTTGTCGTTTATCCGTCATGCGTTATGACGGATAAACGAAGTTATTAATTGTCTACGAATTTCGGATATTTGTTAACCGGCATTCGAAAATATTTATAAAAGTATCCAATAAAAATCATCTGACGAATCAATAATTTTTTTCTGACGAATAAATTTTCTTAAGGCCACTAAACAATACACCCATTGACTTTTTTTGTGATGTTTATTTTTGTGTTATTTGAGATGAGTAACCCTTTGAAAATTAGTGCATTATTAAACAATAAGATGTATGTTAAGGACTCTAAAAAATGTATTTACCTTTTCGAATTAAAATGACTTATAGAGGAAACTTTGAATCCAGTAAATTTATCTTATTAAAGAACTGTCCAGGTGGAGAGAATAACATTACAGTTGGAAATTAATAAAAAAGTCCGTCACGCAGGTGCTGAGTAAACTAAGCAGATTTCCCACGCAAAGTTACACAATAGAGAAATCGCCATACGAGTACATACGAACAGTTACGGAAACGGCCAAACTAGCTTTCGGCGGGAGCCATAGCTCGTCCGTTTCACTTAATAAAAATGCAAATATCTCGGTTAATATTTAAGATAGAGAATAAATGTATATAACATTATTATAGTAAATTTAATTTGCAATAAGATTGATTCTATACAATTTTTCGATCCGACGTATAGTAGCGGAAATATTTCGAATCTTCAAAATTCCCCCCTCTAAAACCCACGCTCCCACTGGTCCGATTTCAGCCATTAACGAACTTGATCTTCCTTTTTACATAAAACGATTAAATACCGAGTTTAGTGACGATCAAACAAAAATTGCGACCGCTAGAGTGTTAACAGACAAATATATACATATATATATGTAATTTTGAACGGACCTCATTTTCGTCATCTCCTGGGTAGGATCGATGGACATTTGAAATTCTTTTTCGAAAATTGCGTCATGAGTAGGACCTCATTAACTGATTTCCCTTCAGGGAAATGTGCTTAAAACGGTAGGTTGCACAATGGCATATGCGCTATAATAATTATTAAACTATTGATCGGATTAAGAAAATTCTAATAGTGTATAATAATAACTAATAACTCAGGTAAGAAAACAAAGACCCCGTTCCTTTACAGTTATTTATTCTATGCGAAAGACCACTTTCAGAACAGACGATTCATCGTCAGTGTCATAGAACCAGGGATTCCCTGTGACTCCTTGGCTAGATAGAATAGATAGCCGTGAAGGAACGAGGTCTTTTTTTTCTTATCTGAGATACCAGATTTCCTCAACTTCCAGCACCTCATAAATGAATAACTAATACTATTCGACGAATATTCAAATAATTATTATTTCTGATAAAGGACTTAGTTTTTTTAGTTACTTCTTATGGATAAAATATAAGCTATTATTTCTTGTCCAGATAGAAATTTATTGGGATACGTCAAACACTAGCTTGCAAGTACTTAGGATAGAGATTACTGAGAGTCTTAAAGTAAGGCAATGGGTCGAATAGTATTATTCTCGTAATATTTCTTCCAATGTCCACCAATCCTACCCAGGAGATGACGAAAATGAGTTTCGTCCAAAATTATATATACATATTCGTCTGTTAACTCTCTAGCGGACGCAGTTTTGGTTTTATCGTAAACAAACTCAATACCGAAACGTTTTAATTAAAAGGATCAAGTTCGTTAACGGCTGAAGTTCAAAGTAGTAGAGGACCAATTCGAAACATGATATCGATACAATTTTAATAATTTTATTTTTCTATACATATGATATTTTTCTTCTTTTAAAATTTACCGAAATATTATGCATTCTTTTTTTTTTTTAATTTTAACTTTTTAGTAAACCTCCTCTTTCAATCATTGGACGTTAAAAATGAGCCAATATATCACGAGACATTTTACTTGAAGCGTTATTATGTGATTACCTAGACTCAATCATTAAACACCTAAAAGACATTAATATATACAACACACTATAATCTACAATTTCCACACACACACTACTCCTCACTTCTTTCCTACATTAGCAGGGTGTAGAAACATAATTTTTATTTATTATTATTTTATTATATTATTTTATTTTTATTTTTTGTATTCCATTTCCCTTTTTTTATTTATTCATTTTTTTTTTGGTTTTCTGTTTTTCCTATTTGTTTTCTTTCTTTTTTTTATGTATTCATTTCTTTGCATCTCTCCCATCCATCAACCGTCAACGGCTGCCCCTTCATAGCTGCAAATACCCTGCACCGCAACACCTTCCTCCAGATAAGGACTGCCTACAGCAATAACTCGGCCTTCAGTTACAGTTTCCCTCAAGGCAAATGTTATTGAGTTGGTACTTAGGACGTAATTTCCGATACTTCTCATCAAATGTCCACTGATTCTACCTTCGAGATGAATAAACTTTATGAAAATGTTTTATATGATAATAAAAACAAGTAACTAACCGAATCAGTGAAGATTTAGAGTTGGGGTAACATGAAAAATACTACCTTACTGCGTTATTACGAGAGGGATTGAATTATGCTCCATTTCTTTATTAATGTGCATCACATCAAAGATGAATTGCCCTCTCAAAAGTCAAAAATTGTCAAAGTAAAATAACAAAAGTAAAATAGATAAGAGGTACCAACAAGTAACAATAAAGAATAACAAAAAACAATGACAAATAACAAAAGTGAGATAGATAAACATTTTATAAGTGAACATAAAAAAAAAAAAAATAAAAAAAAATGGTGATGAGCATAGTTGGTGGATGATCAATAGCAAATGAATGGCTGAAAATGGTACTTTTGCCTTTTGATTGTCGGAATTCTCTCCTTCAGGGTAAATATATACATGTGTACAAACGCATGTAATACAATTAATGCATATAATTTGAAATCAACAAGACAGACTTAATTTGTATGTTAAATTTTGTCATACATTTGAATTTTATGTAGGTATGAGAATATGTTGTTAATCTGCGGGCTGCCTTCCGTCAGTAGTTCTAGTAAGTCGTAGGGGAAGTCCTGGTGTTGTCGTTTTCGGCATTCTGTCAGTATATGTCTTATCGTCAAGGGAATGTTACAAGTTGAGCAAGTAGGTCTATCAGTCTTTGTCATTAAGTATGAGTGTGTTCATTCGGTGAGGCCGATTCTAAGTCTCAAGAGAGCTACTTCTTCTCTCTTTGAGTATCTGAAATTGAATTATGCAATAGTCTACAATTATAGTTCTATACATATTTTTCTAACTGAAAAATTAAAAAATTCCATTTTCTTTTAAATTTCTAAATTATTTTTTAGTTTTCAACCATTAGTAAACGCCTGGTGGACTAACAACTGTTTTTTCGACTCGCCCCAAACTAATATAATTAGATTATCTATCAGTAATAATCTTAGATAAAAGAATCATTGTCTATTTTTGAACCGTCAAGTAGTTTCTAATCAATCATATTGTTCTAATCAAAACATTATGCAACATATAAATGGAAATCATAAATACTATTCCAGAATCAGTCCTTAGCTCAAACTTTTTGGAAAAAATTCGAAAAAAACCCCACGCAGTACCCCTAACCACGTAGGGGCTGCGTAAACTAAGCATATTTCCCACTTGAAGTTTTACAATAGATAAATCTACATACCGGCAATGCTTAACACCTTATTATATTAAATGATTAAATACAAACAGTAATAAGAAATCTTCGTCAAATTTTAATAACCTCCCAAAGTAAAGCGTCTGAATTGTAGACAAACAGGTCAGCAACCCCCCCCCTCTCAGGGCTGAACAAATAGATAGAAATATTCTTCACCAGAAAGAAAAACCATTACTGATAAATATATCTCAATATAGTATATTAAATTTATTAAATACTATTTACTTTATCTAGTACTGTAATTTATAAGGAATTAGAATAATTTTTACCTCAAATACTGAAATTTTGGTAGTCCAAGAACTTAAGACGGGGGGGGGATTAACAGATCAATTTCTGCATTTATCTCGTATAATAAAATGTCTTTTGATAACAATATTTGGTATTTAAGCTTTGAATAAAGTGGTTTATTATATAACAGAGTATTTTTTATGCGGCATGAGTAAGATTATTATATTATTATTATTATTATTATTTATTAACGTCCACTTTTTGCTACTAAGGCTAATCGGGACGGGTTATCTACAGGTTACCACCCTTTTCTAGCCAGGGTGGGATTTTAGGACGTTAACAGGAGTAAGAGTGGGACTATGTAGAAGGCTGAAACAGGAAAAACGCAATTATCTCGGTTAATATTCAAAACAGAGATTGTATATAACAGTATTCATAGTACATTATTTTGCAATGAGAGTGGTTCAGGACAATATTTCGGTCCAACGTATAGTAACTGAGATGTTTCGAATTTTCGAAATTCACACCTTCTAACCCCCCCCCCCACTTGCCCGATTTCTGCCATTAACGAACTTGATTTTTCTTCATAAAACAATTAAATATACAGTTTGATAACGATCAAATAAAAATTGTGACAGCTAGAGCGTCAACAGAGAAATATATATATATATATATATATATATATATATATATATATATATATATATATATATTATAATGAAAGGTTAATTATAATTATTATTATTTAAATTTAATCTATGTACCGGCTACTTCTCAGGGTCATATATTGCACGGCAAGCATTATCGTTTCCACCATCTCTGCTATAAGAGCTAATTTATCTATTTAATCAGAGATATAGCACAATTAGACTAGATAATTAAAGAAACACTTACTCTCTCTTTGCATCTTGGGAGTCGACTGCCTGTTCCTGTCCTGCGAGATTGATCCTTGGACTCACAGGGGTCCGCTGTCCGTCCCTTGACAGGTGCTGCTACCTCGTTTAAAGCCTAGTACTAATCACCCTGATCTCATAGATATAGAGAGACAGCAGAGAACCACAGGCTCGACCGTTACAATATATATATATATATATATATTTTTTTTTTCGTCACGTTCTGGGTTGGATCGATGGACATTTGAAGAAATGTCCCCCACTGACTGACGGACAACCAACTCAGTACAACTATCAACAGGCTTGAAGATGATGCCATCGCATCGAAAGCGCTTGCCAGCGGTACTCAACTAGCAGCCAGTGACAACGGTCTCTACCGATAGGTATGACAATTTGAAGAAAGTTTCGAAAATCGTATCATGAGCACGACCTCAATAGCTGATTTTCCTTAAGGGAAATCTCCTAAAACCCATCGATAATTGACTTATCTTAAGAGAAATATGATGAAAAACGTAATTATTTCATCAGAGCGTGATAGCCCAGTGCCAGGTCCTCATAGGATTTTGAAAAATAATTTAAATCTCTAGAGTGTTTTCGCTGCCTAGAATCCCAACTATAATAGACATGGATGCCTCACAAAATCCAAGCAGTTCCACGTATGATAGTTTTTGGCCATTATGCGAAGGTCAGGGTGTTTGTGCGGGAGGGGGTTTATGATTGATCCGAAATAAATGTTCAATAAATCTCAATACACGTCCTGAGATGAAATAAATCAATTTGCACTAGAGTTATTTAATTCGCCATTCCTCCAACTCTATTATTTACCCTTGTGTTCAAATTATTTGTTTCATTAGTCGTAAAAAAAAGTGCGTCATGCGGGGGATGTGAACCATAAGCAGGTTTACAACTTGTTGGTATGAGACTGATCCCCTTAACCCTCCATCGGGCGCGTGATCTCTCAGATACACGGTTTCTAGAAAAATATTTGCCACTCCTCCTAGCATAGAGTGGTGGTGTAGTGCTTCGAGTTATGTGGTTTATAGGCCCCCCCTCAAGGTCAGTTGTGTCACTGTGTTTGATGGAGTCGTGTTTTTCACCTGTCATTCAGTTTAATCTCCTAGATACCATGCGCCAGATCTCGGATGTTTTTTTTGAAATCTGTATTTCATAAATATATACATCAATTAACTTTCTCTTTATTAAATGGAAACATATAAACCAATTTTTCTATTATTTTGCTCTTACATGATCTTTCAGAAGAACTTATTCAAGAAAATATTATATGACGCAGTGACAACAGGAGACGTTTACCAACCGAACTAGGGACGAAACTTGAAGAGTACAGAGACTCATTGGACCATACATTCAACTCAAGTACAGAACAGCATAAAAAAAGTCCCCCCACTACAACGAACTAAAGCAAATGATGTGAACCAAGCAAAACTGAAAAGAAATGTAGGTTTACTCATTATTCTTGTGAGATTTGCAAAAGCAAAATTTGTTTACAACATAGTTCCACGCCTTGTCCTAATTGTAATGCAGCTCTGCAAAAGAGATAATAATTAAACTGGTATTTTTAAAAGGATTGGTACATTAAAACTTAGATGATTTTTAGTAAGTCTTATCTAAAATTGATTTCGTGCTAATTATTATTGAATGAAGTAATATTTAGATATTTTGTTTATATTGTTCACAAACTGAAATGAATTATGAATAATTAAGACATGTGCATTTAAACTATTTCTTTTGGTATTTGTATGTTTTAATTATATTTTAAAAATTATCGTCCACGGTTTTAATAACAATGAATCTATAACCAACTTGGTTATATTATCTACCACGATTTTTTTTATTATAGTACGTGTCAATTTTGAGAATTATATACTTCTTTCAAACAAATACTTCCTCAGATATGATTTCCAATTACACACTGAACATTTTAGCGCAAAATATATATTAAAAAGCTGTATTTCCGTAAAAACGGTTGAGGTTGTATCTCTGAGATACACGCGCCCGAAGGCGGAATATTTTTGACACGCCCGACCGAGGGTTAAGGGAAATCTGCTAAAACAGATATAGAGAAGCTTTACTCCACATATTGTAATATATCATAAACTTTTCAACATAATATTTACAGAGATAGATCATACTCTAGTACTCACATAAAACCACCAAGTATGTAATATTAATATAATGATGAAATAATAATTATAATATGATAATAGCTGTAACATAATATAGTAGTTGAAATATAATATGATTATAGATGTAATATAATAGGATAGTTATAATAGCAGATTTATATATATATATATATATATATAGATATATATATATATATATATATATATATATATATATACAAATTTAACTGATATACAAACATTTAAGGCTGTAGCTATACTGGATATACATAACTTTAAGGGAGGTTACAATCAGTTCGCTTAGTGTTACCATAAGTACAATATCAAACGTACCTTAGTATTTAAACCATTCTTGTGTTGATAAGTACAAAGCAACATACACCACACTGCTAAACTCTATTAAACAATAGTAATGTGGGGTATATATAATATCTAGTACCTATTTACAGCCCTGAGGAAGAGAAAATAAAATAAATATTGGTCTAAACTAAAGCTTCTTTCATAAACATTGTTCACAAGCCTAAACAAACAACCACGCCATCTATAAATATTCTTACAAACATGAAATTTTGTACGCCGATTGTTTTTTAATTCCTCCAGAGCTAATGGTTCATACTCTGAATTTGTACCCCTTGATAAATGATTTTTGTAACTCTGCTGAAATATAACTTAGTTTCAAGGTGTTGACATCTCTTGTACCAGAACGACACTATAACAAATTGCAAGTTGATGATTTTATGTTTGTTTCAAATGCAATTTAAAAAAGAGAACCGTTATTTCATAACCGAACCAAATCGAATGAAATTGTTCGTATTGAGAAATGTTCGCCGACACTGTAAGAGATTTGAAAATAACCTCATATAAATTAATTGAACTACTTTCGCCATAATATTTTAATTCCCTCCTCCTGACGAAGCTACATTTCTGCTATTAACTACAGACCATTTCCCTTAAATAATAGCACTATTAAATGTGTTGCGATCCTTCCCCTCTGTCCCAACACTGTTCACTATAAAAGACAAAGTGAACTCTAGAACGGCACGCAGTCTACTGTGAGTATCGACAACAATACCGACATGCTCAAGGTAATTAGAACCAATAGAAATCAATGTGCATTATCAATTATCAATGTCTTATCAATGCAGAATGGCCTTATCGGTGAGAGTTATCTATCCCCTAACAATGTATCTTTCGAAACATATATATATACCACTAATGAGAAACATTCTGAGCACAAAGACACCCGTTTGTAACTTGCTGTGATAAAAGCGAATCCATTAAAAAAAAAAAAACTACTTCACACAGGGGGTACGTAAACTAAACAGACTTAGCAAAAGCTGTTAAAACACACTTGTTCTCATTACATGGCCTCTATTTCTATATAAAAAAGTCCGTCACGCAGGGGCTGCGTAAACTAAGCAGATTTCCCCTGTGAAGTTTTACAATAGAGAAATCTGCATACTGGTAACGTGATTAGATAATGAGAAATCTTTCAGTTAATTAAAATAAATACCCAACAGAAACAGCTTCTGAATTGTAAGAATAATTTATATTTTAATAACTCAAATTTTAGTAGTCCAAGAACTAAAGAAGGGGGGGGGCGGATGAACAGAACGTATTTGCATAAATCTCACAAAGTAAGGAAGGTAAGGTTAAAAACGCCAGGTTAGAAGAAGCTTCCGCCTGAGCCGAGAAATGACGAAGATGGCCGACATAATCCGAACTATACCCCACCACAGACTTCATAAAAATGCAAATATCTCGGTTAATATTCAAGATAGAGAATAAATGTATATAACAATATTTATAGTAAATTTAATTTTCAATAAGATTGGTTCCGTACGGTTTTTCGATCCGAGGCATAATAACGGAGATATTTTGGATTTTCGAAAATTCCCCCCTCTAAACCCCACATCCCTCTGGTCCTTTTTTATCTGACATGATCTGTCTTTTTACATAAAACGGTTAAATATCGAGTTTCGTAACGATCAACCAAAAATTGCGACCGCTAGAGCGTTAACAGACAAATATATATATATATATATATATATATATATATATATATATATATATATATATATATATATATAATTTTGAACGGACCTCATTTTCGTCATCTCCTGGGTAGGATCGATGGACATTTGAAGAAAATTTTCGAAAATCGCGGCATGAGTACGACCTCAATAGCTGATTTCCCTTAAGGGGGTGGGGGGGGGTTACCAAAGGCTGAAAACAAGAAAGTACGAATAACTCACTTAATACTTAAATTACTAAGAAATTCATAAAACAAAAATTACTGATCATCAACAGTAAAATAAGATTGTTTTTACAACAATTTACGATCCGTCTCATAATAACTAAAATATCTTGAAATTTCGATTTTTTCCCATGTAAACCTCCACTATTCCAGGCCCGACATCAACCAAACATCGAGTATGGTATTGATCAAATAACATTTTCGATGCAAAAAGCGGAAAATATTTATTGATGACGTTATCACACAAACAAATGAGCTTGTATCTTGAATTATAATGGTCTTTTGAAAACAATATTCGGTATTTAAGCATAGGATAAAGTGCTCCTTGATATAATAACTTATTGTTAATATGACATGAGTAGGAGTGGGGGTGGGGTTTACTGAAGCTTGAAAACTTAAAAGCACAAATATCTCAGCTATTACTCGTCATAGAAAAAATATGTATATCAAAATATTTATAGGCAATTACATTTACAATAAGATTGGTTATATACACTTTTTCAATTTAACTTATAATAAGGAAGCTAATTCAAATTTCGAATTTTCCCTCATTTAAATCCCTCCTCTCCCCAGCCCAGTTTCAGTTGTTAAAGAACTTGATATTTAGTTTTACATTAAAAGCTTATATATCGAGTTTGCATATCGCTAATCGTTTTCACATATTCGCGATTCGTAAATACGACTCGGTGAATATAGTAAAATTGGTCCAGGAAGGATCAAAACTGACGATCCCGTTAAAAACTGAATATTTTTGGGATTAAAACACTTCCATTATATCATATAAAGAAGTGAAATCCACTTGGAACACTTTCTGTTTCTTTGTTACCTTAGCCAAGTCCTCAAAAAGTCGTTGCTTTTCTTTAAAATTAATTACATACCTTTATTCAACAATCATTCCGGAACATCAAACGTACCTGTAAATAAAAGGATAAATATTAACACAGTCATTTTGTTAAACAAATAAATACAAAATTATAATAAAAAAAACAAAAAAAATTGACCATCCTGCAATATCTGAAGACCAAAATTACTTCTACGTATTTTAAATATATCTATACTTTTTTTTATTAAATACTATGACTTAAACACTAACACTCAAAAATAAATGTATACACTGGAATCTGACAAATAAAGTGATATTGTCATATTTTAAAATTAGATAATTTTGAGAATAACATTAAATATATATAATTGAAATCTATATGTACTGATAAATACATCTTTGGAATATTATATATACAATATACATCAATACATACATATGTGTGTGAGTGTATTTCTTCGTCTTTCCTTACACAGTTTTCTCAGAGTCTTTTTAGATTCATACGATCAAAAAGTTAAATGGTAAATAATTATTTTCCAAAAGATCCATTAATAACTCATTAATCTTATATATTAATATATATATATATATATATATATATATATATATATATATATAATTAATATTTAATTTTGAACGGACCCAATTTTCGTCATCTCTTAATGTCATCATCAGAGCGGAAAGCTGAAACTCGAAATTGGGGTTTCTCACGCGACAGATTATGCAAAAATGTGCGAATAATGGTGAATGACTCCCAAAAATATCAGTTTAAAAATTAATTTGTATATTTTATATACTATATTTTGGTGGTTACAAATTTAATTTTCTATTAAAGTTGTTCCATACACTTGTTCTCTGTCTCGGACATATTAACTGAGATATATGGATTTTTAGCAGATTGCCCACGAAGGAAATTAGCTATTGAGATTGTAAACATTTTCGATCATTTCCCTCTAATGTCCATCGATCCTTCCCAAAATGTTGCCCACTCAAAACTATATATATATATATATATATATATATATATATATATATATACATATATATACATATAAATCATCTCCTTGGTAGGACCAGTGAGCATTTGAGGAAAGTTTTCATGAGTAGGTCTCAATAGTTAGTATAGTCATATAGTCCATTAAGGGAAATCTGCTAAAACAATAAATAATTTTGTATCTCTCTTCATTTTCAAATGACAAACATACATTCCAGGATAATATAAGTAGTGGCAAACCTAGAGTAGTAGGTTCGTGAAATCAGCAAATGAGATTGCATTCATGACTCGATTTTCGAAGTATTTCCTCAAATGACCACCGATCCTACCAATGGGATAACGAAAATGATAAAATTATATATATTTTTCCAAACACGGTATATGAGTGTTTCCTGTAAAATCCAACATCAAGTTTGGTGACTGTTGAAATCGGAAGAGTGAGGAGTGTTGGGGGGGGGTTGGTATAGAGATACACAATTTAAAAATATCGCCGTTATTATTATTAATGGATCGTCCGATTGAAAAATTTTATAGAGTCCATTTTATGCAAATTGAATGTTTTATAAATCTTGTTATATTCATTTCTTTCTATATAGAATATTGATCGAGATATTTTAGTTTTCAGGCCTTAGCTACCCCCACTTTTAGCCAACGCACTTTAACAATAAGGGGATATTTCATCTTATTCCAAGCTTAAATACCAAATACGCTTTTCAAAAAATCATGACTAAATGAGATACTTGCAAATACGCTGTGTGGTGACGTTAGAAAATAAGATTTCCTTTCATATCAGACTTGAAAATGTTTATTTGATCTATATCATACGCGATATTTTTAAAAATAGAGAATATATTGTGATATAACATGATTAGTGTGAAATACCAGCATAAATTAAATACAAATCGTAGCCCCACCCTGGCCCCAATTAGCCATAGGTGCATAAAATGGGTGTTAACAAATAACGTAACTTGGCGTGATTTAGTATCATAAATCTATTGGTCGGTGTACCATGTCTGAAGGTGATGATGATACAACCAGTCGGCTCACGGTCACTGTTCTTAATTGAGTCATCACGATGGCTGTTGTTACGTATTTTAGCAGATTTACCTTAATGCCAATTGGTTAGATTAGATGAGGGACTACCAAACTATTTTGGGCAAGAGACCGTTCTTCCAAAATGAACTGATTCCTTAGCAAAATTACTTAAAAAATCCTATTTCTAGATAATGTCCTGTTATACAAAATACGTAACAAGTTGAAAACTTCGCGTTTGGTTAAGTGAGTAAGCTTGACATCATTTTCATAGTAAAATTTAGAAAAATAAATAGAGAACAAATATTTTGTAAAAAAAAAGTCCGTCACGCAGGGGCTGCGGAATCTAAGCAGATTTTCCACGTGAAGTTTTAAAATAGAGAAATTTCAGAATAGAGAGTTACAAACAGTTACGGGAACGGCCCGAACTAGCTTCTGACGGAAACTCACGACTAGACCCGAAGTTAGCCGATCTCATCTCAGAAGCTGAAAACAGAAAAATGCAAATATCTCGGTTAATATTCAAGATAGAGAATAAATGTATATAACATTATTTATAGTAAATTTAATTTGCAATAAGATTAATTCTTACACATTTTCGATCTGACGTATAGTAACGGAGATATTTCGAATTTTCGAAAATCCTCCCCTCTAAACCCCCCTCCCACTGATCCGATTTCAGCCATTAACGAACTTGATCTTTATTTGTGCATAAAACGTTTGAATATCGAGTTTAGGAAAGAGTAGGCTATGTTTAGGAATTTCCGCCGAGAGCTCTGGCGGCCGTTTCCGTAACTATTCATCCCTCTTGAATAGGTTTAGAGATACCTTACTACTACAGGTGTTATTGGGCAGATTTATCTACTGTATAACTTCATGTGGGAAATCTTCTTAGTTTACGCACCCCCTGCGTGACGGACTTTTTTACATATAAATAGAGTTTGATTGATGAGATAAGTCCTCAAGTGTGCCATGGAAGGGCATGGGAAATCTGCTTAATTTACTTGAATGACGGACTTTTTCCAATGAAAACGGGTGTAGGAATTATTTGGGGAATCAACAACTAGGTTATATTATTCCCTTTATAGTAGTATAATGCTGTTTACAAGTCCCTGTTGTACTCTATGTCTTAAATAATATCAACTAAAATATTGTAAATACCGCTCTTATATCATATCCCAAGGGTATTAAATTTACTAATTTTCTATACAATTATTTCTTAACTAAATATATAAATACATTTTTATTTATTTATATTTACTTAAAGATGTGTGCTAGTAATACGAGTTTCGTTATACCTATTTACACTTCTTACTACTGGCTTAATATTTATATATTTGGCCAATAATTATTGTACATTTTTTTATACTGGCAATATAGTTACTTATCCTATATAATAATAGTATATAAACTTTCTTCATTATATATTACAATTTACAATTATATTTAAGTTGCATATTGTAAGGGAGAAAACTTACAAGTACATATTTTCAAATGGCATTATAATTAGTCAATATTACAAATAAATGACTTTTACTTTTAATGCATGTATTTTTTTCCAAGTAATTAAAATTAATTTATCACACACTTACGCATACATACACTTACTGCATTTTAGCAGATTTCCCCTCAATCAGCTATTGAGATCGTACTCATGACGCGATTTTCGAAAAATTTCTTCAAATGTCCATCGATCCTACCCAGGAGATGACGAAAATGAGGTCCATTCAAAATTATATATATTTGTCTATTAACGCTCTAGCGGTCGCAATTTTTGTTTGATCGTTAACAAACTCGATATTTAATCGTTTTATGTAAAATGACAGATCGAGTTCGTTAATGGCTGAAATCGGACCAGTGAGAGGGAGGGGGGTTTGGAGAGTAGATTTTCGAAAAATTGAAATATCTCCGTTACCATACGTGGGATCAAAATATTGTATAAAACCAATCTCATTGTAAATTAAATTTACTATAAATATTGTTCTATACATTTATTCTGTATCTTGAATACTAATCGAGATATTTGCATTTTTATTAATTGTGGGCAGTTAACGGATGACTGAATATCCCGCCAAAAGCTAGTTCTGCCATTTGCCGTAACTGTTCGGCCCTCGTATGGAGATTTCTCCATGTTATAACTTCACGTGGGAAATCTGCTTAGTTTACGATGCCCCTGCGTGACGGACTTTTTTTAAAGATATATATATAAAAGCCAACTTGGATTATCAGAATTCCTGCAAGTCCAGGAATCTAGCCTCCCTCGCAGAAAACTGTTTAAACTAACAGACGCTCCAAACAACCGCAGCATTAATCTAATTGAGGTTACTAATTATACTCCATCCATCTTGAGCTTGGCAGAGCAACAGGTGTCCAGTTAGCCTATTGGCCTAGTGCAGTCATGCAAGCAGAAGGAGCCTTGCAACACATGATGAGGCCGTGCAAGAGGTATTGCATGCAGGCTAACGAGATGCAATCCTCCAGCTTTGCCGAGCGTATCCACGCAGTAAAACCTATTTAATTAAACATTTCATTGTGATTCCAGGCTATCTTCATCTTGTCTCTTATCTCTCTTGCTGCCTCTGATTACTCGGGACAGAGCGATCACTTTGTAAGTACTGTAGTAATTTAATTTTTACTTCATTAACTATTTCATTTGGTATGGTAGACATTGTGGAAGGCTATGGCTACCCTAGGAATCGTATAGACCATAACACCACCGCCCGCGAGACAATTTGAAAACCCCAATTAAACAAAAATATTACACTACTTACTCCAAATGAAGAAGATGAGGAGAGATTTGTGCGTTTGGCAGTACTTATAAATGTGAACAGTTCTTTTCAATGATGAAAGTTAATAAATCAAAACATCGTACAAGGCTGACTGACGATAATTTGGAAAATTCTTTTCGTCTTTGTATCAGTGGAATTATACCAAACATCGATGGATTAGTTTCCCAAATACAAGCTCAGGTGTCTCATTGATTTCGGTGCCACTATTTAACTTTCCTTGTTTGTAATAATTCCAAATTTTACGATTTAATTATAATGTTGTACCTATTTTTTAAAATTTCATTTTGTTATTTTAATAAATTGTATTATAATTACATTGTCGTATTATTTCATGTCTGATATCTTCCGTTAATATTTATGAAGACTACTTTAAAATGCACTACTTTTAAAACGTCCCGCAAATGTATTGACACACTAAAGTTTGGCCAGCAACATGTCAAAGGTTGCCTATACCTGCTATAGACAATGCCTAGTGAATCCATATAAATAAAACTCTCTTCGTTGTTCCCAATTCGTTGTTTGCACATTAACAATATAATCACTTCCTACTAAATTCCTCTTCATTATTTAAATTAATGTGGACAAAGTAAAATAATAAATAAATAATATAATAATATAATATAATAATAATAATATAATATATATAATAATATAATAAATAAATAGAATTCATCATTACTATGCATTATCTACCCCGAAACCAAACATAGTTAGAACTATCAAATAAGTTTAAAAACATTACATCATTTGTCTGAATAAAATAAACTTTAATGAGCATATCATATTAGAAAAATAATTATAGCACTCTTCAGTAATCGTTTGTTACTATCATTATCAGTTTCCAGGAGAAAAATTTTCAACAAGACTTACTGGTATTGATGAAAAACTTTAACTTCTACGTCAAAGTTAATTTCCGATTTCGAATCAATAAAACTCTGCTATATCTGGAGCACTTTCAAAAGTGCAGTTCTTTGAAGTTATGCTAGATTATAAGTAAAGCAGCGATTTGTGTTTTTAACTAGTTAAAATTTTAATAAGATTATCCAGTTATGGAGACAAAAGCCAATTATACAATTCATGACCGGAATGTAATATGCGTTCCAGAAATCATCAATTAACAACTTCTAGCCAAATAGTCATAGGAATACCAATATATATATTCGTCGGTTAACGTTCTAACAACGGCCGCAATATTTAATCAAACTGTATATCTCAACATTCTGTATAAAATTAAAGATTAACCTCGTTAATGGCTGAAATCAAACCAATAGAGAGGGGGTTAAAAGGGGGGAAATTGGAAAATTCAAAATATCTCTATTATAATGCATCGGATCGTAAGATGATATAGAATTGTTGATCTACCTATGTATTTTTTGTTCAAAGTAAGTATTAAGCAAGTTACATCATTTGTCAGAATAAAATAAAGTTTAATGAGTATATCATATTTATGGATTTTAATTTGATAAAAACATATATAACAAAACTTACTAGAAATAAATAAATAAACAATTTTCGTGAGGTTCATTTTTGGAGAAAAAATTGATTTTTCATTTGAGGCGAAAAAATCGTTGTACTGACAGGCTTTTCAGCTATATATATATATATATATATATATATATATATATATATATATATATATATATATATATATATATTGATGACGGGTAGCAGTTTCATCTCCCAAATGGTATCATTGTAGATTTGAGGAAGACCTAATAAGTTTTCCAATTTTCAATAACAGATTCTAGAAGTTAACCTCTCTAGCCATTGGATTGAATGCTCTTTCCATGTGCACTCGACGATCAGCCATTAATGACGTCAACTGCTATAGGTTTGATAATAGTATTTAGTTTATATATATATAATAGAGAAAACAATCCGCTACTTAATATGCTCTAATAAGTTTGGTTACTTGGACAAAACATAATGGTGTCGAGGCATCAATAGAAATGCTGGTACTTTCTAAGTTATTACCTCATTAAATTGATTTAATGAAACATTTTTTGACATAAACCTCTTTGTTTATCTCACAGGCTCATCCGAAATATAACTTCAAATATTCAGTCAGCGATCCACACACGCACGACAGCAAAAATCACCACGAGTCCCGAGACGGCGACGTCGTCAAGGGATATTACACCCTGAAGGAGGCCGACGGTACCGTCAGAGAAGTCCACTACACAGCCGACCACAAGAACGGATTCAACGCCGAGGTCCACAGGTCAGGACACGCCAAGCATCCCAAAATATACGGCAGCTCTTCGGAGACGTTCTACGGAAAAGGAGGTTCTGAATGGGTCAGCGGAGGACACGGAGGTGCTACCTCAACTAATAACAATAATCAGAAGTCAATCAAAAAACACTATTAAGCATTTGTATGAAGTACAATCAGTTTTTAAAGTTCAGCTTTATATAAATATATAAGTATTTATGTCATCCTAGCAATGGCAATGATCTTTTTATGATTTGTTGTCTATATGAAAAACCTTCATAAACTTTGATGGTGGCAAAGTTCAGCAGAATTCCCACCTGCTTATATAACAAACATGGACTCTCATCTCACAACATATTCCCTATTTCTATGTAAAAAAGTCGGTCACGCAGGGCCTGCGTAAACTAAGCAGATTTCCCACGTGACGTTTTCCAGTAGATAAATCTGCCCAATAACACTTGTATTAGTAAGGTATCTCTAAACCTATTCAAGAGGGACGAATAGTTATGGAAACGGCCGCCAGAGCACTCGGCGGAAATTCCCGAACATAGCCGACTCCTGCTTAACACACACAGAATACATATCCAAATATCTCGGTTAATATTCAAGATACAGAATAAACGTATAGAACAATATTTATAGTAATTGTAATTTGCAATAAGATTGATTCTATACAATTTTTCGATCCGATGCATAATGATGGAGATATTTTGAATTTTCAAAAATCCCCCCTCTAAACCCCCCCCCTTCCCACTAGTCCGATTTCAGCCATTAACGAACACCATCTTTCTTTTTACATAAAACTATTTAATATGAAGTTTGGTAACGATCAAACAAAAATTGCGACCGCTAGAGCGTTAACAGACATATATATATATATATATATATATATATATATATATATATATATATATATAATTTTAACGGACCTCATTTTCGTCATCTCCTGGGTAGTATTGATGGACATTTGAAGAAATTTTTCGAAACTCGCGTCATGAGTACGACCTCAATAGCTGATTTCCCTTAAGGGAAATCTGCTAAAACGACTGAACACAAGTATGGATTATGGAAGTACGAATAACTCGCTCAACACTTGAGCTACGAAAAAAATGCATAGAACATCAATAGTTGACCTTCCATAGCTTAAAAAAGATTGGTTCTATAAAAATTTTCGAACCGACTCATAATATCGAAAACATTTTGATTTTTCGAATCCCCACCTACTCTTAACCTTTACTATTCTATGGTCGACTTCAGCCCATAATAAATATGATCTTTAGTGTAGACTAAAACGGTTAAATGTCGAGCATGGTACAGATCAATTTAACATTTTTGAATCATGAACATGAAATCGTAATTAATGACGCCAACGAATTAGCATAATCATAATATTTTTGATTTAAATTCAAAATGAAGTGGTTTAAGATTTAACAGTTTATGGTTAATTTGAAATCAGTAGGAATGGGGGTTTACAACTGGCTAAAAACTAAAAAAATTCAAGTATCTCCGTTATCCTTAAAAATAGAAAATAAATGTATATATCAATATATATATATATATATATATATATATATATATATATATATATATATATATATATATATATATTACATTTTATTCCATACTAGCTAAAGTGCCCGGCTTCGCCTGGGAATCATTTGAGGCTGAATGATGACTTACACCCGAGTCCGGCGTGATGGTGATATGTTAATACTAAAAGTATTTGTAATGCACTTAATTCTACGCTACACACACTATTTTTATATTACCCGTTCCCTGTGGATGTATCTATTTTTATATATAACATAATCATAGATTATGATATTATTATAGTCAAAGATAGGGAGTTTCGTTGATTTCGATTTAGACTTTCGCGTCCTATAACATTGTTGACCGCTTCTATAGTTTGTCTAATATACTGCATTCAAACTTCATTATACGGCAAAAGTGCATATAACAAAAGTTACTTTAAATAGCGAAACAAACAACTTTTGTTATATGCACGTTTGCCGAAAAATGAATACGTTAAGGAATATCAAGATTTTATATATCAGGCCTCACTTATAACCCCCATTCCTGTTTGTACCTCGATATTTTAATATAGCTTATAATCAGGGAGGCGTTAATACCAAATCACATACGGAGTTTCGTTTAGTTCGGTGAGTCTTTTGTGCCATATAAAATAGTTGACTCCCACTATCGTTTTTAGCGTATAACTCATTTATACTTCACGAAAAAATATATTACAAAAGTTACTTTAAATAACAAAATAAACAATTTTTGTTATGTGCATATTCGCCGAAAAATCAATAGGAGACGAAATATCGCTATTTTTAATTTCAGGCCTCCCTTATAACCCCCTCTCCTATTCGTCTCAGAGAATATTAATATAGCCAGAAACCTAGCCTGAGATAGTAGTAATATACAAACCAAGTTTCATAAAATTCGGATCAGCCGTTTACGAGTTCGTTTTTATATATAAAATAAGATTGGTTCCTTACAATTTTTCGATTTGACTTAAATTAACGGAGATATTACGAACTTTCGAAAATCCTCCCACTCTCCCGGTTCCAATGAATTGATTGGTTGATCACGTCATCACACAACGTAATTGCACGTATCTCATCTAGTAAAGGTCTGTTGAAAAGAATATTTGTTATTTAACATTGGAATAAGACGTTTCATGATAAATTCGCTTTTGAATTAACTGAAGGCAGAACATTTTTAAAAATTGAAAATATCTATTAATATTCAAGATAGATATACTGAATAAAACAACATTGGAGGTAATTACATTTCCAACAAGATTAGTAATAAATAGTCATTCGATTCCACTCACAGTATTAAAGATATTTTTATATATAGAGAGAACTTGTTAATGTCAAACATAACTTGCGAGCACTACAGTGTATATATATATATGTATGTGTGTGTGTGAGTGTGTGTGTGTGTGTGTGTGTGTGTGTGTGTGTGTGTATGTAATTTTGAACAGACCTCATACTTGTCATCTACTAGGTAGGATGGATGGGCATTTGAAGATATTTTTCGAAAACAGCGTTATTAAGTCCACCTCTATAGCTGATTTCTCTTAAGAGAAATCTCCTAAAAGAGGTTATTTAAAGTCACATAATTGATTGCCAACTAATACATTTGAAACATTCTAAAATTTCTCGATAAGAGCGTTTCTCAATTAGTCAGAATATAGTTTTACTTCATTAAATAAGATTAATGTCCTCAATATATTTCACGAGAGGTGAAACGCTGGGCAAATTAAGTCTTGCCACAGTGATATATGTTTTAGAACTGATGGCAAGGTTAGAGAGGAATGAAAAATGATCATTTTTACTATGAAAGTTAAGTGGCTGGAAACGGGATGGGTTAAAATTATTTTCTCTTTTGGAAGCCATTAAAATTAAACTTATAATGCTATTTTTGATCTTGAAGAAATATTAGGATAGGGTTTGGACGATATAAATTCAGAATCATTAGGAATGAATGGGTCTTATAAATTTCCTGAGAATATTGGTTTTGAATGTTGCCTCGTCCTCCTCGTTTGACAGTACAGAAAGGCTTGCCATGGGTGGTTCATTCTGACATTCGTAAATGTGCTTAGTAAGCCTGTTTCCTCTGCAATGCATTTATTTAGAAAAAGTGCGCATTCAGGGCAAAAGTGCCATCTTCAAAGGCACTGAAGATGGAACTGTTGCACCGAAAGTGCACAATGCCCTAATAGACGCGTTGTTGGGGAAAATCTGATATGTACATCCAAATTGATTCGTTCCTCTACCACCCAGCTTCCCTAGAAGAAATTCTGGCATTTATCTGTCTAACTCTTCAAGAGTAGTATGAGAGCATTTCATTATGCCAAAACTATATAGAAAGAAATAGAATCAATAGCATTGTAGACCTTAAAGATCGTTAGGCGTCCAGAGAGGTACTCGATGGATTCGTGAGCAGAGTTTTACGTAGTGAGTGATCAACTCTACGTACAACCCCCGTTAACCAAGTAGGTCCCTGAATGAGTGGTCAGGAGTAGCCTGACATTGTCTGAGAGAGTCATAATCGCTAGTTATCCCTAGGGGCTGTCCTGGCGTATATTCTGGTTTGACTCCTGTTCATCCACAATGACGCTCTGGTAGCGAACTCATCAACTAATGCTCCTTTTTTGTGGAAATTGATCCCGCACCTTTACCTTCAGCTTACTGAGGTCAATGGTAGATCTGGCCACGCATTAACCCATACGGCTACCTGCGCCATAGTATTTACTGATATTATTATGTATCAGTTATAAAGAAAGCTCTTAAATATCAGAGTATTGTATAAGAATATTAATTTGGAACTGATGCATATATCTTCAGGTCATTCATACATTGCCAATTGTTTACACTGGTTTTATTTTACCGATATAAATTTCGTTACCATATGCACTGTCCCGAATTATTTGGGAGTGAAATTTGTATCTCAGCAAAACCAAAAGGCTTAAGATTGCCCGTTTTGTAAATAACTTTTGGAATTAAAATTAAATTGAATAATCAACATGTCCAAATGATATTGCAACTCTGCGTATATAGATAAGATAGAGAACCAATATTTCTTAACGATCTAAAAGAATGGTTATAAAAAAATGTTCAAAACATTTGCATCGTAAATATTTTATTACAAAAATATAAATATCTTCTTGAGCTTTATTCAGGTATCCAGTTGAGGGTGAGGAAAAGGCGATCAGTGGAGTTTCAAGTAGGCAGAGGAAGTAGCGTGTCCGTATCCGTGTCCAAGACCGTATGAGTGTCCGTGGCCATAGCTGTACAAGTTGTTGTTGTTTGTTGAAGTAGCGTGTCCGTATCCATGTCCGCCATAAGAGTGTCCGTGGCCGTGACTGTACAGGTTGTTGTTGTTTGTAGAGGTAGCGTGTCCGTGTCCACCGTCGCCGTAGAAGGATTCAGATAAGCTCTTGTAGTGTTCTGGGTGGTAGGCGTGTCCTGACCTGTGGACCTCAGCGTTGAATCCGTTCTTGTGGTCAGCTGTGTAGTGGACTTCCCTGACGGTACCGTCGGCCTCCTTGAGGGTGTAATATCCCTTGACGACGTCGCCGTGTCTCGTCTCGTGCTGGCTCTTGATGTCGTGGGTGTGTGGATCGTGAACGCTGTATTCGTACTTGTACTCGGGATGATGGTCCTTCAAAAAAAAAAAAAAAAAAAGATGTGTAACAATTTTCCTTTTAAATATTTCTTATTGAAAACAATCGTTGCTTCAAAAGATTACTTACGTAGTGTCCTTCGTCGTAGTGGCCAATATAGCCTGCCGACGCCACTGCTACCAACCCAAGAACTACAACTGCTAAAATCTATTGAAAAATAAAATATTTATCCTTTAATTAACAATTCAATATTTGTGGCACTTAAATTTTATTTATATATTTCAAGACAAAAGAAACGATCTTTATGTTTGAAAGGAGCTATCTCTATTCTTATTTCACATAGCAGACGTTTCGCCCTCCTGGGCATTGGCAAAGCTTTAAAATTATTCCTCCCAGTGAATAAAATAATATTAATAAATTTCCAAAGAATAAAAAACTCCTTAATACAATCATTTGTTAAAATGATAATATTTCAAATAATATTTAATTTCTTAAAAGTTAAGTAAACAATTTTTTCCAAGCTTCCCAGACGCGTTTGGGGCTGTACTGCTTTATTAACAGTTTTAAATAAACTTTGACCAGATGTTAAAATACAATCATTTCACAAGATTTTAAATAAGGTAGGATTTAGGATTCGAACGATTCAAAACGAAATCTGAAAAGTTAAAAATAAAAATAGTTTGTATACAAGCATTTTCAATAAGTTATTTGGCGTATAAAACTTATAACCAACAAAATATAGTATTAGGGGCATTGGTTTAGAAAATATATTCCTTTATTTTTCCAAATTCGAATTTTTACTTTCAAGTATGAACGAAGCGATTCAAAAACTTTTTGGTTTTTCCATTTCAACAGAATTTTTCTAGATTAAAAATGTCACATGTATGTATTTCATGTATTAAGGGTGGTCAGAGGGGTGGGGCAATCAAATATTTACAGTTTAAACCGTACCTATTAAATAAACAAAAAATATTTATAGAACCATTTTTGTACATCATGTAAATGATATTTGAATTTTGTTCTCTGATTTTTTTTTTTGATCCGATTTATTAGAACCGGGGTGCATATTAACACTCGAATGAATAATTTGTAAATAAAGTGCATCAAAACATTTTGTATATTTAGTTTAGCAGAAATATAAGGATGTGGTGACAGCATTAGGTTTTTTTATGCTACCGTTCACGAAGATGGAAAAGTGCGTCCCATTATGGTTATTTTATGACTACCACTATATGCATCAGACTCTGAAATATCCACAATCATCCTACTGTGGGTCAGAAATGTCGTCCAACGTTCGAACGAATTCGTAGGATTTTCATGTAACACGTTAATGTCGCGAGTCAAGCTTGGCTTCCTTGTTGGAAGTTGCTTACCTGTGCCATGATGTGTTGTTTGTCAGCTACTGGATGCTGAGGTATGGCTAACCTTCCATTATATACCTACTGGAAACAGTTGGCTACCCCCGGGTAATTCCTGTGTGAGTTGCTACACCATAATCTAAGGATCAACCCCACATTTCAAGGGCACACATAACACTCTGTAGAGAGAGAGAATTGACGACCGAGGGACCTCAGTGTGGGCGGCAAGCTACAAATTCTCCGCTCCAGCATTCTGCGTGACTACTTGCACATGCTTCAGCATCTCAGAAAGTGGACCAAGAATGGTGCACAATCCCAGCGTTGGAGATTTGGTGAACCTTTTGGAACTCCGTCCATTGGTAGGACACTGGTCTGTAGCTAGGATCAATCAGGTTCTGCCATGTAGGGACAACGTTGTCCGCACCGTCGTTGTCAAAACTCCTAGCGGGACTACCTTAACCATGGCCGTTGCCTCTTATTATTAGATCCTCAAGTTATAGAGGACAAGAGTTAATTTCTTTTAATTGAATATTTCACAAGCTTTTTTATCATTTCATTATTTGAAGAAACTATTTTATTTGCCTTTATTCGAGTTAATCATTTTTTTTTTTTCTCCCTGTGAATAAGCCAATTATTAGTAGGTTACCTAGACTAGTCAAATAGTTTAAGTATATGTTATATGATTAAGATCTTATATCAGCACACTGCCCACACATCTCATCTATCTTATCCCCCCCCCCCAAGGCGACTACACCATTCCTCATCGAATCCTATATCACCCCCGCCCCCCAAGGCGACTACACCATTCCTCATCGAATCCTATATCTTGCCCGGCTAGGCGACTACACCATTCCTCATCGAATCCTATATCATCCCCGCCTCGGCGACTACACCATTCCTCATCGAATCCTATATCATCCCCGCCTCGGCGACTACACCATTCCTCATCGAATCCTATATCTTGCCCGGCTAGGCGACTACACCATTCCTCATCGAATCCTATATCTTGCCCGGCTAGGCGACTACACCATTCCTCATCGAATCCTATATCATCCCCGCCTCGGCGACTACACCATTCCTCATCGAATCCTATATCATCCCCGCCTCGGCGACTACACCATTCCTCATCGGATCCTATATCATCCCCGCCTCGGCGGCTACAACATTCCTCATCGAATCCAATATCATAGCCGCCTCGGCGACTACACCATTCCTCATCGAATCCTATATCAACCCCCCCCCCGATGGCTACTAAACCATTCCTCATCTAATCCAATATCACCCCCCCCAAGGCGACTACACCATTCATCATCGAATCCTATATCATCCCCGCCAAGGCGACAACACCATTCCTCATCGAATCCTATATCATCCCCGCCTCGGCGACTACACCATTCCTCATCGAATCCTATATCATCCCCGCCTCGGCGACTACACCATTCCTCATCGAATCCTATATCATCCCCGCCTCGGCGACTACACCATTCCTCATCGAATCCTATATCATCCCCGCCTCGGCGACTACACCATTCATCATCGAATCCTATATCATCCCCGCCAAGGCGACTACACCATTCCTCATCGAATCCTATATCATCCCCGCCTCGGCGACTACACCATTCATCATCGAAACCCATATCATCCCCGCCTCGGCGACTACACCATTCCTCATCGAATCCTATCTCATCCCCGCCTCGGCGACTACACCATTTCTCATCGAATCCTATATCATCCCCGCCTCGGCGACTACACCATTCCTCATCGAATCCTATATCATCCCCGCCAAGGCGACTACACCATTCCTCATCGAATCCTATATCATCCCCGCCTCGGCGACTACACCATTCCTCATCGAATCCTATATCATCCCCGCCAAGGCGACTACACCATTCCTCATCGAATCCTATATCATCTCAGCCAAGGAGACTACTCCATTCATCATCGAATCCAATATCACCCCCCCCAAGCCGACTACACCATTCCTCATCGAATCCAATATCACCCCCCCCCCCCCCAAGCCGACTACACCATTCCTCATCGAATCCAATCTCACCCCCCCCCCAGCCGACTACACCATTCCTCATCGAATCCAATATCAACCCCCCCCCCGAAGGCTACTACACCATTCCTCATCGAATCCAATATCACCCCCCCCAAGGCTACTACACCATTCCTCATCGAATCCAATATCATCCCCCCCCCAAGCTGACTACACCATTCCTCCTCGACTCCAATATCACCCCCCCCCCAAGCCGACTACACCATTCCTCATCGAATCAAATATCACCCCCCCCCAAGGCGACTACACCATTCCTCATCGAATCCAATATCACCCCCCCCAAGGCTACTACACCATTCCTCATCGAATCCAATATCACCCCCCCCCAAGCCGACTACACCATTCCTCATCGAATCCAATATCAACACCCCCCCCCAAGCCGACTACACCATTCCTCATCGAATCCAATATCACCCCCCCCCAAGCCGACTACACCATTCCTCATCGAATCCAATATCACCCCCCCCAAGCCGACTACACCATTCCTCATCGAATCCTATATCATCCCCGCCTCGGCGACTACACCATTCCTCATCGGATCCTATATCACCCCCCCCAAGGCGACTACACCATTCCTCATCGAATCCTATATCACCCCCCCCCAAGCCGACTACACCATTCCTCATCGAATCCTATATCATCCCCCCCCCCAAGCCGACTACACCATTCCTCATCGAATCCTATATCATCCCCCCCAAGCCGACTACACCATTCCTCATCGAATCCAATATCCAATATCACCCCCCCCCCAAGGCGACTACACCATTCCTCATCGAATCCTATATCATCCCCGCCTCGGCGACTACACCATTCCTCATCGGATCCTATATCATCCCCGCCTCGGCGACTACACCATTCCTCATCGAATCCTATATCATCCCCGCCTCGGCGACTACACCATTCCTCATCGAATCCTATATCATCCCCGCCTCGGCGACTACACCATTCATCATCGAATCCTATATCATCCCCGCCTCGGCGACTACACCATTCCTCAGCGGATCCTATATCATCTCCGCCAAGTAGACTACACCATTCCTCAGCGAATCCAATATCATTCCCGCCTCGGCGACTACACCATTCCTCATCGGATCCTATATCATCTCCGCCAAGGAGACTACACCATTCCTCATCGAATCCAATATCATCCCCGCCTCGGCGACTACACCATTCCTCATCGAATCCTATATCATCCCCGCCTCGGCGACTACACCATTCCTCATCGGATCCTATATCATCCCCGCCTCGGCGACCACATCATTCCTCATCGAATCCTATCTCATCCCCGCCTCGGCGACTACACCATTCCTCATCGAATCCTATATCATCCCCGCCTCGGCGACTACACCATTCCACATCGGAATCCTATATCATCCCCGCCTCTGCTACTACTCACTTCCTCATCGGATCCTATATCATCCCCGCCTCGGCGACCACATCATTCCTCATCGAATCCTATATCATCCCCGCCTCGGCGACTACACCATTCCTCATCGGATCCTATATCATCCCCGCCTCGGCGACTACACCATTCCTCATCGAATCCTATATCATCCCCGCCTCGGCGACTACACCATTCCTCATCGGATCCTATATCATCCCCGCCTCGGCGACTACACCATTCCTCATCGAATCCTATCTCATCCCCGCCTCGGCGACTACACCATTCCTCATCGAATCCTATATCATCCCCGCCTCGGCGGCTCCTCCAGTCCTCGTCGGATCCTATATCATCCCCGCCTCGGCGACTACACCATTCCTCATCGGATCCTATATCATCCCCGCCTCGGCGACTACACCATTCCTCATCGGATCCTATATCATCCCCGCCTCGGCGACTACACCATTCCTCATCGAATCCTATATCATCCCCGCCTCGGCGACTACACCATTCCTCATCGAATCCTATATCATCCCCGCCTCGGCGACTACACCATTCCTCATCGAATCCTATATCATCCCCGCCTCGGCGACTACACCATTCCTCATCGAATCCTATATCATCCCCGCCTCGGCGACTACACCATTCCTCATCGAATCCTATATCATCCCCGCCTCGGCGACCACACCATTCCTCATCGAATCCTATATCATCCCCGCCTCGGCGACTACACCATTCCTCATCGAATCCTATATCATCCCCGCCTCGGCGACTACACCATTCCTCATCGGATCCTATATCATCCCCGCCTCGGCGACTACACCATTCCTCATCGGATCCTATATCATCCCCGCCTCGGCGACTACACCATTCCTCATCGAATCCTATATCATCCCCGCCTCGGCGACTACACCATTCCTCATCGAATCCTATATCATCCCCGCCTCGGCGACTACACCATTCCTCATCGGATCCTATATCATCCCCGCCTCGGTGACTACACCATTCCTCAGCGAATCCTATATCATCCCCGCCTCGGCGACCACATCATTCTTCATCGTGCCCTATTCACCTCAGCTACAGCGATATCATAATTTTCATCATGGCTTCCGTACTCAATATATATAATTTTGTACGGAACTCATTTTTGTCATCTCTTGGATCGATGGACACTTGAAGAAATTTTTCTAAAATCACGTCATGAGTACGACCTCAATAGCTGATTTCCCTTTAAGGAAAATCTGCTATTATTTATTATACAAGCTTTGAATAAAGTGTTTCAAGATACAACAGTGTATTATCGTTAGGCATTGAGGAAATTTTTCGAAAATCCGCGTCATGAGTATGATCTTAATAGCTGTTAACCCTAAAAGGAAATATGCTGTAAGGGATATCAGTGGGCTGTATTTTAGTAGCTACGTCCTCATAGTAGGGAAAATTAACATACCCTCAGGTTTGAGAGTGAAAGAGGTCTCGTGAAGATGGCTGACCAGCGATGAAACGGTAAGTAAATCTCTCGACTTCCAGCACTTCTCGTTAATTGAGTGTTAAACTTAATAAACAAACCGGGACTTCGTAAGCTAAGCAGATTTCCCAGGTGCGTCACGTGTTTGCATTTATCTCAAAACTTAAAAGCTCAATGAGAACAATATTTGGCATTTAAGTTTTAAATAATGTGCTTTATAACATAACCGAATATTGTCAATATGAGATGAGTAGGAGTGGGGGTTTACTGAAGACCGAAATTTAAAAAATACAAATATCTCTACTAGGTATCGAGATAGTTAACAAATATACTTAACAATAGTTATAGAACATTTGCAATAAGATTGGTTCTATACAATTTTTCAATCCGATGCATAATAACGGAGATATTAAGAATTTTCGAAATTATCCCCCTCTATAAATTATCCCCCCACCCTCAGGTCCGATTTCAGCCGGTAACGTACTTGAACTTGTATAAAACGAATATATATTAAGTTTGGTGACGATAAAACACAAATTGCGACCTCTATAGCGACATACATACACAGCATAGTTTTGAACAGACCTCATTTTTATGCCCTGGGTAGGATCAATGGACATTTGAAGAAATTTTTCGAAAATCGCGACATGAGTACGCTCTCAATAGCTGATTTTTCCTAAGGAAAATCTGCTAAAAATCCAATGAGTAGATGTTGGTGACCAATAAAAACGTAATTGATGGCGCTAAATATTTGAATGTACCTCCTCTGGTAAAGGTCTGTTGAAAACAATATTGGTTATTTAAACTTGGAATAAGAAGGTTCATGATATGTTCGCTTATTGTTAAGGTAAGACGACTAAAAGTGGGAGTTTACTCAAGGAAAAGATTTTAAGAATCAAAAATTTCTGTTAACATTCAAGAAAAAGATAGAGTGTATATAACAACCTTTTTAGGGCTTTACTTTTCCACCAAGATAGGTTATATGAGATCTATTGATTCCACTCGTTGTATCTCAAATATTTTTTAATCCCCCCCCCACTAAACCATCTCCTTCCTGTCCGATTTCAACCATTAATGAACGTACCTCTAGTTTTATGAGTTAAGCTAATATTCGAGCTTGGTAATGGTCAAACATAACTTTTGCAAGTGGTAGCGGAGAAATATATATATATATATATATATATATATATATATATATATATATATATCTATATCAATTTCTTCCTCATTCTTATCATTTACTAAATACGATGGATTCGGCTTTCGAAGAAATTTTTCGAAAACTAATTCATTAACACTACCTCAATAGCTGATTTCTCTTGAGAGAAATCTGCTAAAATATGTTATATAAAATCCACATAACTGATTGCCCACTGATACATTTGAAACATTCCAAAATTTGTCAGTTAAGAGGTTTTCTCAGCTAGTCAGAATATAGTTTTACTTCATTAAATAAGATTCATGTCCCCTACATATTTCGCGAGTTGTCGCTGGACAAATTAAGTCTTGTCACCGTGATATATGTGTTTTGGAACAGAAGGCAGAGTTAGAGAGGAATGAAAAATGAAGCTACTTACGACGAAAGTTAAGTGGTTTGAATCTGGATCGGATACAAATTATTTTCCATTTTGGATGCCAATGAAAAAGAATGAAATGAGAGGGCTTACGAAATTATACCACCTGTTAGAACTGCCGCTTTTAAGATGCATACATTTTTCATATTTTTTATTACATTCACAGGAAATAGTGGTAATTCATAATTATTTGGTAGTCAAATTCCACTCTCATGCAGTGGTATAAAAACTTATTTTTAACTCTGTTGGCTAAGCTATCAGAGAAAACATTTTCTCTTGACTATCAGCAAGGGTTGGAGTGAACACTAACAAGAAGTGCAACTCAAACCAAACAATGAGCGAGAGAATGCTTCAATTTATCTAGATGTTCTAAAGAAATTGTAAACCATTAGTTCATAAATGAGGGAGATGTTTATATTTAGAAAACTGGATAATTATAGCAGATTCAACAAGTAGCCCTTTCCTGTGCTTTTTTCATAATTTTTATTAGAACATTGAAGATTTTGGTGTCAATTATTGTTGTGAATCCATTTATTTGTACTTAGATAATAGAAATAACTGTTGCAGACTTAATCTTCTATATAACCTCAATGACTAATTCTGGTGGTTGTTTCTTGATTTTTTGTCATAGGATTTAAAAATATTTCCGTCATTATCCACTGCAATGTCACTAATATCCCTGTCATATTGTTTTAGTTTATAATGAAAACGTCCGGTTTGTTATGAAGCAAAGTGTAATAAATGTAATTATCTTTACATTATCCATTTCATATAATGTTTGTGGATTACTGCGATAATAAGCGGCCTCTGTGTCCACCATACCGAATTTCTCTGTCAGAGCTTGACTGTAAACTTTTGCAAAACTAATTGTCTCTTTCTAAGCCTGGTATTCTTTTATTTGGGCAATAGCTGTTTCTGAAAACCGCCTACCAGAAGTCAGCCATCCAAGAGAATAGGTCAAATCCACCTCCAAGTCATAAAGAGGACAATAATAACGCCTGGGAAGATCCTCAGTTGACTATTCTTATTAAAAATGAAATTCATCTTCAACTTCAGGATTGGCACTAAATTTCAAGTTCAAGGCTGTAATCTCCTCATTTTCATACACATTTAACCACCGAGAATCTGAGAATGACATCTGCTTCAAATGTTGAGGAGGCCTTGTCATCCTTGTTTCTTGCTTGCCATGGGTGGTCCATTCTGGCATTTGCCAACCTGGATGTTCGTAGCAGGGTTTTTCCTCTACAATGCGTTGATTCAGACATAGTGCACATTCAGACAACAGGGCACTGAAGATGGAGCAGTTGCACCGAAAATGCACAATACACTAATAGACGCGTTGTAGGGGAAAACCTGCTATGTACATGCATCCAAATTGATTCGTTCCTCTACCACCCAGCGGCCATAGACGGAATTCTGGCATTTATCTGTCTAACTCTACTTGAGTAGTATGAGAACATTTTATTACGCCAAAACTATAGAGAAGAGATAGAATCGTCCAAGAATTTTATTTCGGTTCGCATTATAGACCTTAGAGATCTTTAGACGTCCGGAGCAGTACTCGATGGATTCGTGAACAGAGGTTTGCGCAGTGCTTAATCAATTGGACGTACAACCCCCGTTAACCAAGTAGGGCCTTGAATGAGTAGTCACCAGTAGCCTGACGGAATGTGAGAGACTCATAATAGCTAGTTATCCCTAGTGGCTGTCCTGGTTTATATTCTGGTTTGACTCCCGTTCATCCACAAGGACGCTCTGGTAGCGAACTCGTCAACTAATGCTCTTTTTGTGCGGAAATCGATCCTGCGCCTTTACCATCAGCTTACTGAGGTCACTGATAGATCTACCACGCCTTAACCCACATGGCTACCTGTGCCAGAGTATTTACTGATATTATTATGTATCGGCTAGAAAGATAGCTCTTAAATATGAGACGTATTGAATTAGAATAGTACTTTGTAAATGATAAATATAAGATTCTTCAAAATCAATTATATTACCTGAAAATCTAAAACAGCACATTTTTCTAGCCCAAAAGACATTCTTACAAAATCACAATAGTTCTGTACTGGGTGGGTGTCTTTGCATATACCCTCAGTTTCTTCCATATATTGGCTAATGTTTACACTGGTTTTATTTTACCCATATTAATTTCGTAACCATATGCACTGTCCCGAATTATTTGGGTGATGGAATTCGTATCTCAGCAAAGCCAAAAGGCCTGAGATTGTGATCCTTGTGAATATCTTTTGGAATTTATTATTAAACTGAATAATCAACACGTCCAAATGATATTGCAACTCTACGTATATACATAAGATAGAGAACCAATATTTCTTAACGATCTACCTTTCTTAAAAGAAGGATTATAAAAAAATGTTCAAAACATTTGCATCGTAAATATTTTATTACAAAAATATAAATATCTTCGTGAGCATTATTCAGGTATCCAGTTGAGCGAGAGGAAAAGGCGATCAGTGGAGTTTCAAGTAGGCAGAGGAAGTAGCGTGTCCGTATCCATGCCCAACACCGTATGAGTGTCCGTAGCCTTTGCTGTACAAGTTGTTGTTGTTTGTAGAGGAGGCGTGTCCGTATCCGTGTCCAACATCATAAGAGTGTCCGTATCCGTGGCTGTAGAGGTTGTTGTTGTTTGTTGAAGTAGCGTGTCCGTATCCGTGACCACCATAAGAGTGTCCGTAGCCGTGGCTGTACAAGTTGTTGTTGTTTGTAGAGGTAGCGTGTCCGTATCCGTGTCCAAGACCGTATGAGTGTCCGTAGCCGTGGCTGTACAAGTTGTTTGAAGAGGAAGCGTGTCCGTGTCCGTGTCCACCGTGGCCGTAGAAGGATTCAGATGAGCTCTTGTAGTGTTCTGGGTGGTAGGCGTGTCCTGACCTGTGGACCTCGGCGTTGAATCCGTTCTTGTGGTCGGCTGTGTAGTGGACTTCTCTGACGGTACCGTCGGCCTCCTTGAGGGTGTAATATCCCTTGACGACGTCGCCGTGTCTCGTCTCGTGCTGGCTCTTGATGTCGTGGGTGTGTGGATCGTGAACACTGTATTCGTACTTGTACTCTGGATGATGGTCCTTCAAAAAAATAAAAAAAACGTGAAATAATTTTCCTTTTAAATATTTCTTATTGGAAACAACTGTTGTTTCAAAAGATTACTTACGTAGTGTCCTTCGTCGTAGTGGCCAATATAGCCTGCCGACGCCACTGCTACCAACCCAAGAACTACAACTGCTGAAATCTATTGAAAAGTGAAAAAAAAAAAATATTTGTCCTTCAATTAACAATTCAATATTTATACCTCTTAACTTTTAATTATATATAAGTTATTGAAATACACCAACTAAGATATGGAGACATATATTTGCTAAAATGTAATGTATAAGTTCTCTTCAACACTCTCCCTAATTACACATTGAATTAAGTTGAACAAATTATATCCTCAAAAAGTATTTAATTAATTATTTAATATAAGATCAAGAAACATTTTAATTTATAATCTTCAGAGGGAGACAACAAATTTTTTATTATAAAAAAACAAGTTTGTAAATGAATTATTGATTTTCTTCGATAGTCAGCAATTTCTCATAATATTATGAATTTTACAATTCTTTCCAAAAGTTTAAATGACCCAGTCTTTCACATAACAATTAAAAGTGTTAAATTTTAGTTAGTGAATTATTTTTTTAATATTCAGAGTGTTACAGGTAGGTGCAATATTCACTTGGTATGCAGCTGGAAAGTTGTTTAATGCTGGCCTATAATTCCAGAAGAATCAGTAAGTGATTTGGAATGTCGGTTTTAGCAAATGTATAAAATTCATAAATACAATATATATAGAACAATGTATATAGGTATTTCATTTTTTGCCATCTGGTCAAACAACTTAAAAAAGAAGCTCTTCTTTTTAAAAGATCTTCATTCTTATTTTTCCAAATTTCCCCAATGAGTTTTAGGAGTGTACTCCCCTATTAAGAGTTAAAATTTATAAAACCTCCAGAGCTTTTTTTTATGGAGAACTTTATTTATTTTGAAGGAATACAATCATACGAATAGATTTTAAGTAAAATAGGATTTCGGATTTTACCCTTTTGAAAATGAGCATCGATCGTAGCCAAAGGTAAAATAAATTAGGAAATAGAAGCATTTTTAATAAAGTATTACGACTAATAATTAATTAAATATTAGGCAGCGAGATTGCGTAAGAAAATATATACATCCAATTTTCCAAACACCAATTTTTACTTCCATGTACGACCCAAGCGATTCGAAAACTATTCGGTTTTCCGATTTCAACGGAATTATCCATTTTGATTAGTTTAAATGTATCAAATGTATGTTTTTTGAGTAGCTCAAAAAAGATTAACAGTAGAATGTCGAAATTTTATATTTTAGACTGTAATAACACTTAGTTTTTCGCCTGCCGTTTTGAGCAAATTCAATTAAGGAGTGGTGGTCAAAGGTGTGAGTGATAAAAAAAATAAAATCCAAGTTTAACCCGTATCTATGAGATATACAAAAAAAATATGAAAAGAACCATTTTTGTTAATCATGAAATATCTTTGAATTAAGTTGTAGTTATGTGTTTTTTTTTTTTTTTTTTTTTTTTTTTTTTTTTTTTTTTTTTTTTTTTTTTTTTGTTTTTTTTTTTTTTATCGGATTTAGCAGAAATAGAGGGATGTGGTGTCCCCATCAGATTTTTAAGCTACCGTTCACGAAGATGGACAAGTCTTCCCATTATGGTTATTTTACGACTACCACTATATGCATCAGAGTCAGAAATATCCACTGTTATTCTACTGTGGGTCAGAAATGTCGTCCAACGTACGAATTCGTAGGATTTTCATTTAACACGTTAATGTTGCAAGTCAAGCTTGGTTTCCCTATTGGAAGTTGCTTACCTGTGCCATGATGTGTTGTGTGTGAGATACTGGATGCTGAGGTATGGCTAAGCTTCTATTATATACCTACTGGAAACAGTTGGCTACCCCCGGGTAATTCCTGTGTCAGTTGCTACACCATAATCTAAGGATCAACCCCACATCAACATTTCAAGGGCACACATAACACTCTGTAGAGAGAGAGAGAGAGAGAGAGAGAGAGAGAGAGATAGGATTGACACACACAGACACCTCAGACATTACTTTCAACTCAATCTGCCGTAATAATGAACTAATATCATATTGTTACAATGGGGGATTGTAGAGTTGCGCCATATATTGCGCCAAATTGTCGATAACGACTTCAAACTTGGAGGATATAACCAGGAAATAAGTAGTGATTAAGAACTATTTCTGTAGCAGGTGAAGGGCTGCGAAGGTAACAGGCCGTTCACTGTGAACTACTATTGTGAGAAAATAGTCTACTAATAGCTATAACACTCCAATGATAGTGTATGTCCGTCACGCAGGGGCTGCGTAAACTAAGCAGATTTCCCACGTGAAGTTTTACAATAGATAAATCCGCCTAATAACAACAGTAGTAGTAAGGAATCTCTAAACCTATTCACGAGGGACGAATAGTTACCGAAACGGCCCGCACTAGCTCTCGGCAGAGAGTCCTGAACAGCCAACTCCTGCCGACCACACACATGCATACAAAAGCAAATATCTCGGTTAATATTCAAGATACAGAATAAATGTATAGAACAATATTTATAGTAAATTTAATTTGCAATAAGATTGATTTTATACAACTTTACGATCCGACGCATAGTAATGGAGATATTTCAAATTTTCAAAATTCCCCCTTTAAACCCCTCTCCCACTGGTCCGATTTCAGCCATTAACGAACTTGATCTTTCTTTTTACGTAAAACGCTTAGATGTGAATTTTGGTAACGATCAAACAAAAATTGCGACCGCTAGAGCGTTAACAGATATATATATAATTTTGAACGGACCTCATTTTCGTCATCTCCTGTGTAGGATCGATGGACATTTGAGGAAATTTTTCAAAACTCGCGTCATGAGTACGACCTCAGTAGCTGATTTCCCTTGAAGGAAATCTGTTAAAAAATTATGAACGCATACAGAATCTATAAAAATTAATATTTACGCGAGGGAATAGAGCCTAATGCAAAACTAACACAAAGTGGACGAGAAAATCCATGCAGAAGGAAAAAAGTCGATCTCCGGTTAGACATGTGAGCTAAGGTGTTGGTCGTGATTTCGATTACCGTTTAGGCAATAGGTATTTGTTTCGTGGCGAACTTACTAAATGAAATCCTTCATCGCAACAAAAAGGGTGGTAGCCAGTCCCAAATGCAACATGGCGTCGACGGTAATTAATAACATTTATCAACAACGCTCCAACTTGTCAAGTATTTAACAGATTATGATATATTCATTTTCATGAATTCCCCTTCCGGGAGGGGAAATATTTTTTTGACTAAAATATATTGATAGAAAATTTCTTTAATAAATGGAGCTTTTAAAAAAGATTAAACATGTTGGTGAATGTCAAAATATTCTAATAATATAACTAACAGATTTAAAAAAAAAAAATCATTTATATCCAATTAAAGGATTTAAAGAAGTTAATACTAAATTTGGAAAAAGAATAGTTGTTATATTAATAGATGAAGAAGATAAATTACAAGTTCTTCTACCAGATAGATTTAATGCTAAATTATCTAAAAAAACAATATTCAAACATTAAATGCCCAAAAAATATCATTTGTTTATAATGGGAAAAAAGAAATAGGTGATGTTAAGAAGAATCATATTATTGACTTTCTAGAAAACGAAGATGTAATGAAGAAAAAGTTATGTAAGTCTAAAAAATGTGAAAGTGATAGCGATGATTAAATTAATTGAATAAATTTTATTATTTTAATTTTTTAACCTTATTTTTATTATTTTTCATACCTTTTTTTATATAACTTATGGAGGGGAAAAAACATTGTTTTTTAGGATTTTTAGAAATATTTGCGTTGTAAAATATTATGCTTGTTTGTTTCCTTTTTTGTAGGATTTTAAAGTGTTCCGGAAACCCCCTTTTCCCTCTACTATAGAACGTTTCACTTCGAGATGGCAGTATGTATTTTCAATGGGGTGCTCTGTCTCCCTCTTGCATATGCCTCGCTAGATAGCTCTGTCCTCCCTCCGTGCGACGTTGCCGCTATATCTCAAAGTTGTCCAATTTTTACGGGAAAAATTCTCTAAAGTTCAGAATTTATCGCTCCATCTGCCTATGCTAAAAATTTATCAAGAAAATAAAATCTGTTTTTGCAATTAATTGTTTTTTGTCCATTTTTTACATAAAATTTTTAATGGAAATTCTTGTTTCTCTCGTAACTGTGATCTTATTTTTTAAGATATTAGTTTCAAATTCGACATGAAGTTAGTGTATATTATCTTTATTCGTAGCAAGGAACAATTTTTTTTTCAACGACATTCCTTTCCATGTTTTTGCCATAATAAAAATAAAAATTGAGAAATCCTATTTTTAAAAAGTAGCCTGCGGGGAATTTCCGTTCTATAATTGTTTATTAAGTTTTGTTATACTCCTTTTAAAGAGGACAATTCAAATTTAATTTTGAGCCTCCTCCGAACATTATGGGACGCTGACAACTGATGCAATTAATGTTTATATGTTGTGGGAGCGTCGCGGCACGAGGAGAGCTGGACCCCCCGGCTCTCTCCCGTTCTTTCTTATAACTGTCTATTCTACCATGATTATTTAAAAAGCCTCAACTCAGAAATTGTAAATTTTACTGGGAAGCACTTTTTTTATTAATCTTTTTAATGTGATTTGAAGTTAATAACTTAAATATATCTTTCAAAATGTAATTTTCGACAAAAATTGGAGTTAAGGCCTTTTATAAACTGAGAGCAATAGAGGACTGTGAACAAACAGGATTGGGATGATTATTTATAACAATAATATTAATATATATCTTTAATCCATTAATAATTATTCATTATAATCATAATTATAGTTGCATAATTAAAAAATAAACCCATTTTAATCAAAGAAATTCCTAATAAAAATCTTTAATGACCTTCAAAAATGTCTATTGAAAGCAACTTAATTTTAGAGTATCTAATTTCTTAGCCCATCTGCCAAGGAGAAGAAGCCTATTAAATTTAACGTTTAAAGAAAAAACTATCCATTTAGATTATTGGCCAAAATAGTCAAAATCTTAAGTATGCTTCATGCCTAACAATCAAAACAAAAAGCACGAAAATGTAATATTATATTAAGAAAATATAATATTATATTAGGTGCTATATAAAAACATCAGTACTTGTTTCTTCGTCTGACAGAGGTTCAACTCCGCTCATTCCTTGCGAGTCCGCGACGCTCGCACAACATATAAACATTAATTGCATCAGTTGTAATTGACCCATAATGTTCGGAGGAGGCTCAAAAATAAATTTGAACTGTCCGCAACAGCGCACCAGATCTACTGCCATCTCGAAGTGAAACGCACTATAGCATATTTCTCTTAAATGAAATGAGTTATCAAGGTGCGAGTACAAAGTGTGCGATTGGGGATAATGTCTATGAAATTCCATCGATCCTTCTTAGTAGATGACGAAAATTACTATTATCATCAGTAAGCTGACTGTAAAAAAGCAGGTTCGATCCCCACAAAAGAGAACTTCAGTTCGGGTGTCTGCTGCCAGAGAGCACTAGTGTCGCAGTATTTGGGGTCATCGGGAGTACATGCCTCTGACATCCCTCGGGATGACTAACGATTATGACTCTCATTGAACCCGTCCGCAAGCAGGGTGAAACAGGGGTGAACTGAGGACCGTCAGTCTTACAGAGAAAACTAATTCCCGGATCTCCTTGGATAACGGGGGTCGAAAGTCGAGCTGATCATTCACTGGGTAAAATTTTAATCACGAATTCCTCAAGTCCCACTCCCCACGGGAGGAGGAAGATGATTAAAGATCTCAAAGGCCAATAAAACCACCCGAAAATATGTAAAAACACTTTTCTTTTACCGTTCACAAATTTTTTTCATATCGCTGCCAAATTCAAAATGTAAACGTTTTATGTAAAACAAAAAATCAAGATTTTATCGGATCGCAAATTCGAAATATCTCCGTTATTTTACGCGTGATAAAAAAAATGAAATAGAACCAATCTCTTTGAAATAGTTATTTTCATTACTAGTACGCAAAGTGTATCTTTTCTGAACGAGGTCGAGTTTCACGTACGAGGCGAAGCCAAGTTCGGGAATAAGACCGAGTACAGAAAAGATACTTTGCGTACGTATGTTTAAAATGACTTGTCATTATACTGTACCTATTCTTAAAAGGAAATAAGGTAAATATTTTAATATTTTTATTCTTATAAAAAAATCAGAAGATAAAGATATGAATTCTAAAATAATAATAATAATAAAATATGAAACATATGTTTATTAAACTGCAAAGGTTATTCAGCAGATAAATAGAATAGGCAATAGACCTATAATTTAAAATTAATATTTTTCATTATACTGCGTCGAAAAACATGTGTTTTCAATACTAGGTTTGAGTCCGTAAAATAGCTCTTTTCGGGACTAGTACTGAAAAATCTTTTCGGTGCGCTAACCTTACCTGTTACTAATAAACATGTGTTTGAAGGAGGTTATATCAGTACTTTTCTTCTATTATAGGTTAATAAACAGATGTTTTATTTCAAATAAAATAATGTGTCACTTTAATTTCTTACATTGTATCTGTAAGTTATTAATGAAATATAAAAGGGTTTTAATGCACTCAAGTATGAGCAGTATAATGAAAAGTATTGTTCATAACACGTACCAAAAGTGTCCTTTCGGTACTCGGTACAATTTCCAAGCTCGGCTTCGCCTCGCTCCTAAAACTAGACCTCGCACCGAAAAGACCCACTTTTTGTACTAGTGATGAAAATAACTATATTGTGTAATTTTTATTGTTACTTATATTAATACTTTTTTGCGGTATTGATTGCTTAATTATTGACAAATTAACTTTTGATTTAATGAATACAGGCTAAGTAAGTATGCAATATACAATGAATGATAGTATAATGAGGAATATTCCAATAACAGCTGTTACTTTTCTGTACTAGTAAAGAAAAGTATCACTTTGCGTACTCAAACAATACACTGAAAACACATGTTATTTTAACAGTATAATGAAAATTTAATTTTCTATAAGTCTTCTACTATACACTTTTTTCCGTTATTTGGAATATTAACGGAAATATTTCGGTTTTCAGTTTTAAACATTCAGTAAACCTCCTCACCTGCTCATGTCTTATTAACAATAATCTGTTGCATCATAAACCACTTCTTTAAAGCTTAAATGCCAAATCTTGTTTCGAAGACACCTTTATTATTCGAGATACAGGCAAATTCGTAACGTGATGGTGTGATGGCGTCATCTTTTAACATAATTTACATTTGATCTTTGAACACTATCGATATTTAACAGTTTAACTTCACACTTTAAAGTCGTTAATGGCTAAATTCGACAAGGATTGAAAAATGTTACAGAACCAATCTTCTTAAACTATTGATGCTCTACAATTGTTTATTCGTGCCTTCAGTAATTTCCCACTTCTATTATATGCTTCCATTTAAGTTTTTCTGTGTGAAATACCTCTATATACGTAAAGTGATGGCTCCATCAAGATTTCATTGAGCACCCCCTTCTACACATATGATTAAAAAGTATGGGATTAGAAAAAAATATGGTGAGATGAGATCAGTGTTTTATATCAGATCGTGTGAAATATGCTCATTCTACGCAGATCTTGCCGGAAGGACTTTTAGCAGATTTCTCTTAATGGAGTCGTCGGACAGATATAAGAAAGTAAGGGCTGATTTGACTATGTCGTCTAGACTACACGAAGACATAGGGTAGTGCCTAAATACTATCCATAAGGCTCTGTAACGTCTGTACAGCATTACAAAGGCCGAAGCACATTGCCAGGAATTCGACAAGGCCGAAGGGTATGATTACTGCGGTCTTCTTAACGTCTTCTTCTGCTACAGGTTCCTGGTAGTACGCTCTGTTCTGGTCAATCTTACTGAAGTAGGTCTTCCCGCTAAGATTGGTGGAGAGACTGTACCCGTATGTTTGGAACACTGTTACGTAAACAATACTCTGATACATAATAAATCACATTATTGGAAGTTTAAATACCAAAAATTGTATTCAAGAGACCTTTATTATACGAGATACATGCAAATATGCACTGGTGACTCCCCCCCCCCCCCATCTTAAAGTTTTGGACTACTAAACTTTTATTGATTGAGATAACAATTATTCTGACTCATTATTTATTACAGTACTAGATATAGTAAATAGTTCTCAATAAAATTAATGTGTTATATTCTGATATATTTCAGTAATTGTTTTTCTTTCCGGTGTGAGGCGGGACCCGTTTGTTTACATTTCTAACCTAACGCTTCCTGTCGGCAGGCTATTGAAATTGGATGAAACATTTCTTATTTCCGTTTGTATTTATTCACGGTGTTGTGTTAGCAGTATGTATATTTATCTATTACTAAACTTCACGAGGGAAATCTGCTTAGCTTACGCAGCCCCTGCGTGACGGACTTTATATTCAATGTCATACCGGATATACTTTTCTCATTTAACCCATTCTCCTGGTTTGATTTCAGTTATTGTGGGTGCTGCTAAGACCAGTTTATTATTATTATGGGGGAGGTTTATACTCTGTAAAAACTGGAGTAAAATCCATATCGGGGGAAAATTCAACCGATATGGAGTTTGTGATTGTGACATGATATGGGGAATTTAAAATTTTTCGCACGATTCTAGCAGTATCAAGAAGTACCCCTTGCTGGGCTTCTTTTATAATTGTTGTTGGCAGATTCAAGTTCTTGATGCCTGCTATTGTTGTTTTTGGCACTAGTCCATTTGAACTTACAATAATAGGCGTAACTATGGCAGATTTCAGTTTGTGTACCTCTTTGAGCTCGATAGCCAATTCTTGATATTTTCTTAATTTTTCGGCATGGGATTTTCGAATATTCTCATCATGGGCACTGCTATGTCAATAACATCAGCAGTCTTATTAATCTTGTCAATAATGAGAATATCCGGTTTGTTATGGTGCACGGTATGGTCAGTTATCATCGCTTCGTCCCAATACATCTTTATATTATCTTTTTCCAATAATTTTTGAGGATTATGGCGATAATAAGCGACCTTTCTGTCTACCATGCCGAATTTCTCTGCTAGAACTTGATGGTATACTTTTGCCACGTTATTGTGCCTTTGTAAGTACTCAGATCAAGTAAGTATTTCACATCCTGCCGCGATGTGTTGAATGGACTCATAAGCTTTGTTGCATAATCTACGCAATACGCCATTTATTATTATTTATTAACGTCCACTTTTTACAACTGAGGCTAATTGGGATGGGTTATCTACAGGTTACCACTCTTTACTAGCCAGGATGGGACTTAGGATGTTATTTAATGAATTTCGTCACTAAATAATTTCCTTTGCCCAAGGCGAGAATCGAACTCGCCACTCCAGGTTTACATTGTGAGATTAAGGTCAACGCTTTAATCACATGGCTAACCTTAGCCCAAGACCAGTTTAGTTATGTGACTGGCCAATAGCAGAAAGGTCATTAAAATTTGTTAAGGAGTTATTTAATGTGGTGAGCTTGAATAAGATGCTTTTATTAGTTACAGGTTTTTATTAGTTTAACATGTACTCACAATCTCAAACTGATATAACTGAAACATAACTTCTGTTCATATTTGAATCATGCACTCACAATCACATAACTGCAAGGATTAAAACCTCTGCCTCATTTAACAACTGAACTCTGTATCCAATATGTTATAACATCTGGAATGCATTGGCCTATTTACTTAACAGGTTACTTTACTGTTAGCGGGGATTTCGACATCCGCCCTGGGCAATAGTGATTTAGTGACGGAATTCTCTAAATAAAATCCTTAGTCCCACCCTGGCGAGAAAAGGGCGGTAACCAGTAGATAACTCGCCCCCATTAGCCTTAGTTGCAAAAAGTGGACGTTAATAAATAATGTATGTGAGTTAAAGCGTTAGCCTGAGTCTCACATGGTAAACCTTGAGTGGCGAGTTCAATTCTCGCCTGGGCAATAGGAATTTATTTAGTGACGGAATTCATTAAGTAAAATCCTTAGTCTCACTCTGGCTAGAAAAGAAGGGTGACCTGTAAATAACTCTTCCCAATTAGCCTTAGTTGCAAAAAGAGGACGTTAATAAATTATTTATTAGTAGATTTCCCTTAAGGAAAGAACACTTCAAATGTCCATCGACCCTACCCAGGAAATGACGAAAATCAGGTCCGTTAAAAATTATATATATATATATATATATATATATATATATATATATATATATATATATATATATATATATATGTCTTTTAACACTCTAGCTGTCGCAATTTTTGTTGGATCGTTACGAAACTCGATATTTAACCGTTTTATGTATAAAGACAGATCAAGTTCGTTAATGGCTGAAATCGGACTAGAGGGAGGGGGGGGGCTTTAGAGTAGGGATTTTCGAAAATTCAAAATATCTCCGTTATTATGCATCGGATCGAAAAATTGTATAAAACCAATCTTATTGCAAATTAAATTTACTATAAATATTGTGATATACATTTATTCTCTATCTTGAATAATAACCGAGATATTTGCATTTTTATGAAGTCTGTAGTCGGGTATAGTTCGGATTAGGTCGGCCATTTCCGTCACTACTCGGCTCAGGTGGAAGCTGCTTCTAACTTTACCTGTCGTTTCTAACCTTACCTAACCTTCTTTACTTTGTGAGATTTATGCACATACGTTCTGTTCGTGCGCCCCCCCCCCTTCGTTAGGTCTTGGGCTACTAAAATTTGAGTTATTAATACATAACTTATTCTTAGAATTCAGAAGCCGTTTCAGTTGGGAATTTATTTTAATTAACTGAAAGATTTCTCATTACCGTTTGTATTTAACCACGGTGGTGTTGTGTTACCAGTATGCAGATTTCTCTATTGTAAAACTTTACATGGGAAATCTGCTTAGTTTGCGCAGCCCCTGCGTGACGGACTTTTTTTTTTTACCTTTAGAGTAAATATTTGAGTCGTTGTAGAGGTGGAATATTGGACTATAAAAAATGTAGGGTGGCAAACGATAAAGAGATTTTATGGTGAAGAGATTAAATGGCCGATCCAGCCAACAAATTACGAAGATGTATTGTTTTGGTTATAGCCTTTTGGGAAACTCCAAATCTCTTTCAAAACACCTCACTTCCATCTTACATTCTCATTCTCGTTGGCACAGGATTCTTAATTCGGTAGAAATAGGGAATAGATGGTGAATTAAAATCATCGTTACATTCCTGGTTCGACTTCGGTTTACGCAGCCACAGGATGAAGAACTATACAGATCAGCTTATGTGGTTGCGTTATACACAAAGAAGAGTTTGACAGTAGCTTGGTTCAGGAAGATTCATATTGTTGGGTACATGAGTTGGGACAAGGACTAGAGGCAGACCCAAGTGGGTGTGATTCGGGTCTAGACCTGAAAGAGGACTTTTTTGGAGGTCGGTTTAATGAGAGTGTAGGAAGAAGCCCGACTCTTGTATTCAGTTTAGCGCTTAGCATCGCTGAAGCTTGCCTCTTTTACATTAATCCCAATTTGAGAGCTTAGAGAGGGCAGACCTAGTTAAACCTGTCCAGCTAAATAGTTTGGCAATATTGTACCTTTCTCTCGGCTGGCGACTATATAACTAGAGTCCGTGCTTAACTCCATTCCAGGCACACCTTCCTGGCTCGGTTAGTAACAATTCTCTTTAATACATTAAACCACTAACACAATAATATACGAGCTTTTCTAAAGCATGCTAAACAAAACCTAACAAACTATGTGACTAAAAATATGAGTAACTTCACTAAAAGAGTAACGAAAAGGTATGTACGTAAAAAGACTAAGAACATACTGCTAAAACTACGCCAGCCTGGGGCTGAGTCAACGGAGCAGATTTTCCACCTGTTGGCATGACATACCATTCGATATCATCTCGACATATATACTCTATTACCTAATAAATAGCCGATGATTAAAACATCTTATTTCTTGAAATCGTAACACAATGTATCTCATCTTGCAAGAGTCTTTTGAAAATAATATTGGGAATTTAAGCATTGAATGAAACATTTCAGATATATTCGCTTATAGTTAAAATACGATAAGGAGGGCCCACTGAAGGCAGAAAATAATAACTTGTAAACATATTGGCTAATGCTATAACTAGAGAAAAAGTTTATATAACAACATTTAAGGAAAATACAATTTTTAACAAGATTGGTTTTACGTTGATTAAACTTCGTTGCAGGGAACTCATTACAGTTGTCATGTGTTCAGTTGTCTCCAGAGGTCTTATTTCTCTGGAATTCCATGAATACTGGTAACGACGAGACAATTTTTGAAAACAGCGCCATGAGCACAACCTCATAATAATGAGAGGCTAACTGCTTTAAATCAACTGAAATATCGTAACGAGATGTAACTAGTAGTTAAAGCATAAACACAACTATACCGAGTTTTTTCAGTAGAAAAATCAGATATTCAGGTCGTATCCATTCCGCGATTTTCGAAACATTTCCTCAAACGTCCATCTACGAAAATTAGGTCCGTTCAAAATTATATATATATATATTTATTTATATTAACGTCCACGTTTTGCAATTAAGGCTAATAGGGACGGGTTATCTACAGCTTACCCCACTTTTGTAGTCAGGGAGAAGGATATTAATAAATGGATTCCGTCACTAAATAAATTCCTATGGCTCAGGCGATATTCGAACTCGCCACTCAAGGTTTTACCGTGTGAGATTAAGGCCTCACTTGGCTAGCCGGCTGAACCTCCCCAAAAAATTATATATATATATATATATATATATATATATATATATATATATATATATATATATAATCTATGGTACTTCTCTGGGACCGCTCTAGAGATCGCAATTTTAGCAGATTTCCCCTAAGGGAAATCAGCTATTGAGGTTGTACTCACGACGCGAATATCAAAATTTTTCTTCAAATGTCCATCGATCCTACCCAGGAGATGACGAACATGAGGTCCGTTCAAAACTGAATTTTATATATATATATATATATATATATATATATATATATATATATATATATATTTGTCTGTTACCGCTCTAGCGGTAGCAATTATTGTTTAATCGTTACCAAACTCGATATTTAGTCGTTTTATGTAAAAAGAAAGATCAAGTTCGTTAACTTGATATATATATATATATATATATATATATATATATATATATATATATATATATGTTTCGTGTTTTTACGAGTATTTTTCGAGATGAAATCTTGATGTCAAAGATTAGTGGAAATAGCTTTGTCAGAAAAATTAAGAAGATCTTGATTTCTACAAATATGAAGAACCTTCACATCCATAAATTAATTTGAAATAATATAAAATACGTATAAATAAAATAATTTTAAATTTTTTATATAAACAATAAGTATAATATTACGGATATTTAAGTAATAATAATAGAAAAAGATAGTTTACTCAGAATAATGCAAGCCGATCGATCCAAATTGTTAAAATGAATGTTCATTTATTAACGTCCACTTTTTGGAACTAAAGCTAATTGGGCCGGGTTATCTACAGATTACCACCCTTTTCTAGCCAGGGTGGGACTATGGATTTTATTTAAAACAATTCCATCCCTAAATAAATTCCTCTTGCCCAGACGGGAATCGAACTCGCCACTCTAAGTTCACCATGTTAGATTAAGGTCAACGCTTTAACTCACATGGCTAATTTGAGCTTTCCTAATTGTTATATACGTTTATAGAATGAATGAACTGACTGAAATAATAATAGTCTTTCAAGAAATGTCTTGTCGCTTTCAGTTAAGTTTACAAAATAGCATAACGGATTATAAAACAATAAAAATATTGGGTCTTTTTCAAGTTCCCGTGTAAAGATATATTTATTTCAAATTCAAGAAATAATTGACTATAAAGTTTACAAATATTTTTAAATGTAAAGCGACGCAGTAAACAAGAATACCCGCACAGGGTGAAACGAACCCGTAGGGTATTTTTGTTAGCAGTCAGAAATCAAGACCGCAGACAACGTGTTAAGTTTGTGAATTTCACATTCTGCAATTTTACTTCGGCAGTTAAATACTAATAGTGTTTTAACTCAGTTAAATACTACATATATATATATATATATATATATATATAACTTTTTACTATTTAGGTTAGTAATTTTACTATTTAAGCTTAGTTATTTGACTATTTAGGTTTTATATCTGAATATCTAATAAACCGGACTTAATAATTTTATGGACGAATAATAATTACATGAAGACGTTTTCCTGATCAATTCCTCTACACTGTTCAAAAAAAGTCCGTCACGCAGGGGCTGCGTAAACTTAGCAGATTTCCCTTGTGAAGTTTAGTAATAGTTAAATCTAGATACTTGTAACACAACACCTACGTGAATAAATACAAACGGAAATAAGAAATGTTTTATCCTATTTCAATAACCTGCCGACAGGAAGCGTTAGGTTAGAAATATAAACAAACGGGGACTGCCCGCCTCACACCTGAAAGAAAAACAATTACTAAAATATATCAGAATATAACATATTAATATTATTGAGAACTATTTTACTATTTACTATATCAGATATAGTAAATAGTTCTCAATTATATTATTAATTACAGTACTAGAATCTAGTACTGTAATTAATAATGAGTCAGAATAATGGTTATCTAAATCAAATTTAAGTAGACCAAACCCTTAACACGGGGGGGGGAGTCACTAGGACATATTAGCATGTATCTCGTATAATAAAGGTCTCTTCAATACACTTATTGGTATTTAAACTTTGAATAATGTGATTTATTATGTAGCAGAGTATTGTTTATGTAGCATGAGTAGATGTAGCGGTTTGTTGTTGGCTGAAAACTAAAAAAATGCAAATATCTCGGTTAATATTCAAGATAGTGAATAAATCTATACAACATTATTTATAGTACATTTAATTTGCAATAAGATTGATTCTATACAATTTTTCGATCCAACCTATGGTAACGGAGATATTTCGAATTTTCTACATCCTTCCCTCTAAACCCCCCCCTTCCCCTTGCCCGATCTCAGCCGTTAACGAAATTGATCTCTCTTTTTACATAAAACGACTAAATATCGAGTTTGGTAACGATTAAACAATAATTGTGACCGCTAGAGTGGTAACAGACAAATTTATATACACATATATATATATATATATATATATATATATATATATCGTCATCTCCGGGGTAGGATCGATGGACATTTGAGGAAAAATTTCGAAAATCGCGTCATAAGTACAACCTAAATACCTGATTTCCCTTAAGGGAAATCTGCTAATATAGCTTGTTTTAATATTATACACGCCATTTAATGTTTAGTCGTAGTTTTAAGCTTATACTATCACTACTTTTGTTGGGATATTTATTTGTATATGAGGAAGAGTACTCTAAATCTCGGTTTTTATGTGCGTACATTTCTTGTGAGTAAGGACAATATAATCATATAATTTTATTGGGTGTTGAAAATCAACATGAATAAAAAAAATAAAAGTAAATAATGCATCTAGAAAACCTCTTCCCACTCAATTCCTCATCAACATTCATTTAAAACATTGAAGCCAACATGAAAAAAAGCCTTTTATAGAGCCCGTTAAAATTGTTGACTCCCTCTTTAGTTTTTAGAGGATATCTCGTTTATACTTTGTTATATGACAAATATGTATACATTAAAGTATAAAATATCGTTATATTTCACTTCATAACCTGCTCTAAAATTTGTCACTCCTGCTTGTCTCTAGAATAATTAATATAGCCTGAGATGATGCAACAGCTCATACTAATCCACATGCCAAGTTTAGTTTGGTTCAGTCATAAGTGTCCAATAAAATTGCTGAGACCCGTATTAGTATTCATAGCATATACGATAAAAGACTGCAAGACAAAACATTCTCCAAATTACAAAATACTAAATTATGATAAAGATGCAACTAAAATAATAAATTATGATAAAGATGTATGTAATAAGAGTTACTCTAAATATCAAATTAAACATCTTTTGTTACGTGCGCGTTCGCCAAAAAACAATAGGAAACGAAATATGACGATTTTTTATTCCATGCCTTCCTAACAAACCCCACTCCTGTTCATTCCTAAAAATTTTATATAGCTTATAGTCAAAAATACGGAGTTTCGTTGATTTCGATTTAGTCTTTCATGTCCTATAACATTGTTGACCCTTTCTATAGTTTTTCGTGTATACCTCATTAAAACTTCAGTATGCGAAAAAAGTGAGTATAACAACAATTACTCTAAATAACAAAATCTTAATATAGCTTATAATCAGGGAGGTGTTAATACCAAATCACATACGGAGTTTCGTTTAGTTTGTATGGGACTTCTGTGCTATAAAAACCTGTCGACTTCGACTATAGTTTTTAGCGTATAACTCATTTATACTTCGGTATACGACAAAAGTGTAATAACAAAATTTACTCTAAATAACAAAATAAACAACTTTTGTTATGTGCATATTTCCCGAAAATCCAATAGGAGACGAAATATCGCTATTTTTAATTTCAGGCCTTCCTTATAACCCCCACTCCTGTTCGTCTCAAAGAATATTAATATAGCCAAAAACCTATTCTGTTTTAGTAGTAATATACATACCAAGTTTCATAAAATTAGGTTCCGCCGTTTACGATTCTATAAAGGACATACACACAAACATTCATTTTTATATATAAGAAGATATATATATATATATATATATATATATATATATATGTATGGCGTCCCAAGTTCCCGTGTCACCCCCCCCCCTCCCCTTAAAATCTCCAATTGTGTTAATTAATTACCGAGACTTCTCCAACGACCATAAATTCAGAATTTCCAACGAGATGCCATATGTGTGTATGTATGCATGTTCTTGTTGTAAGTAATAATCTTGTTAGAGTGGAAGTATTCTTTCAGCAATGTTCTAATGTTCAGAAACAACAACGCGAGCGGCTGAAAGTTTAAATCCATTATCAGTTCCAATGAGAAAATGATAGCAAAAATGAAAAGAATATTTCAAAATTTAACTTCTATTATAAAATTTTGAATATTAGTTGTTAATATTTATTTCATCGATTAGAAATAGGCTTTACCATCATTGATTTCAGCATTTTCTATAGAAGATGGATATCATTCTTATTTTGGGAAACTGACAAGAAATCAATTCCCACGTCTGTTCTCCTTCTCATGAGTTTTTACAATAAGCTATTATATCACTGATCATCTCATGCTAATTTCAAGTCTTGTTAACTATTATTCAAACCGAGAAATACGTCATTAATTATTCAGTCTGACCTGTGGGAAATGCGCTGGAGTACGCAGTCATCCAGACCCAGGATATGACACTCCTTCACGCCTAGTTGAAGTCCGAGTAGTGATTGCCAAGGCGGAACAATCATCTTAACTAGGACTTCATTAGCTATTTTGATCTTGATTTGATAACATTTGCTGCGATTTCCTCTGAATGAAATAAGGCATTGAACTTTAATTTTTTCTAAACACCTCTTGAGAATTTCAATAGATTTTTTTCCTTCTTCTTATTTTTTTTGGTAGTGAGTTACACAAAATATAAAAAAGTCCGTCACGCAGGGGCTGCGTAAACTAAGCTGATTTCCCACGTGAAGTTTTACAATAGAGAAATCTACCTAATAACAACAGTAGTAGTAAGGCATCTCTAAACCTATTCACGAGGGACGAATAGTTACCGAAACGGCCCGCAGTAGCTCTCGACGGAGAGTCCCGAACATAGCCGACTCCTACCGACCACACACATGCATACAAATGCAAATATCTCAGTTAATATTCAAGATACAGAATAAATGTATAGAATAATATTTATAGTAAATTTAATATGCAATAAGATTGAATTTATACAATTTTTCGATCCGACGCATAATAACGGAGATATTTTGAATTTTCAAAAATTCCCTCCTCTAAACCCCCCTCCCACTGGTCCGATTTCAGCCATTAAGGAACTTGATCTTTCTTTTTACATAAAACGCTTAAATATGACGTTTGGTAGCGATCAAACAAAAATTGCGATCGCTAGAGCGTTAACAGGCAAATATATATATATATATATATATATATATATATATATATATATTTATATAATTTTTAACGGACCTCATTTTCGTCATCTCTTGGGTAGGATCGATGGCCATTTGAGGAAATTTTTCAAAACTCGCGTCATGAATACGACCTCAGTAGCTGATTTCCCTTGAGGGAAATCTGCTAAAACGTTCAGTGATATAAGTGAACATCTTATGAGTGAGGGTTTACTCAAAGTCGAAAACTCAAACATAATATTGATCTATTTATTTATTAAATAATTTCCTCAGCTGCAGGTTGTCTCTTTTCACAAAATATTTTCTTATTCTAAGTAAGAACCCGATGAGTAGAAGTGGGGGGTTTACTGAATTTTGAAAATAATTACAAAATCAGAAAACAATAACACTAAATATTTGAGCTGAGGCAAATTTTATAAAATTACAATTGATGAGTATCACTAGTTTTACAATATTGGTTTTAGCAGATTTCCCTTAAGAGAAATCAGCTATTGAAGGGGTTCTCATGACATCATTTTCGAATAATCTCAGATGGCGAAAATGAGGTCAAATCTACCCGTATATCAAATGAAGGGTAAGTACCGCCAAGATAAATCATACTGCTGTCATACCCGTCGGTGACCGGCAAGTATACAACAACAGACAGACAACACGATATCTATTATATTTGACTGTTAACGCACTAGTGCACACTGGAGTGATCCTTCAGTAATGTTGGACATTGGGGGAAAAATAAAAGTTTTAATTCGGGGTTTTGATTGTA